>PITA01000977.1:0-223163 GCA_004023965.1 Spilogale gracilis
GTGTATGACTAAATATATCAGACACTATCTAGGTGGATTGGTCTTTGGAAGGTTTTGGAGCAACCAGAGTTCACCACCAAAAAGGGAGGGGAAAGAAAAAAGAAAACGGAGAGGAGGAAGCAAGAAAAGACACCCCTGCCAGAGCGGGGCCCGGTGATAAGATTTATATGGTACAAAGCTGTTACAGGGTAAAGAAAGGTTTATCAAGGGTGAATGAAGAGGTCAAAAAGCAAAGCCCAACCTATATGACCCCCAAGACCAGTAGATGGTAGTATTTTTATGTATAAATGCAAAACAATAGAGCAGTTAAAACTTTTGGCTTTGGAACACAAAACTATTCTTGTTTATCTTTGGATTTAGAATTGTTCCCTCTGTTTGGACCATTAATAAAAATAACTTAAATTCCATTAGCACTCACAGGTGGGTGTAAGCAGTCTGAGAATATGTTGAATAATGAAGAGGTCAGAGTGGTTAAATAATTAACTGCAATTTCATATATTCAAAAAAATTCACTCTAAGATATCCAAAAGATATCTTAACAAAAAGTATCTATGGATTGTTTTCATTGACCATAATTACATGTAATTGGGTGATTTTCCAACTATAAAATTTTTATAGAGGAGTCAAACATTCCCAGAAAGGACTCATTGTTTATTAAAATCAACACAGACTTGAGAGGAATTTGGTATTACAACATTATTTTGATTTATAAAGAAACAGTCAACTTGCAAATATAGAAAACCCAATTCAGAAAAGGAAGCATTTTCGTTTTTATCCAAGTGGAGACATTTGAATCCAAAGGATAAAAATACTGCTAGATAACTGGAAACTTTGGATTGAGAGGATAAGTAAGTCTAATCAGATGTTTCTTTGATCTGGTGGTTCACCTTTCCTCTGATTCCACATTCAGCAAGCAGCTTTGGGGTGAATATCAGTTTATCAGTTATTTAAAATGAAGACACGTGAAAAGATGCTCAACATCACTCATCATTAGGAAATGCAAATCAAAACTACAATGAGATATCACCTCAGGCCCGTCAGAATGGCTAAAATTAACAATACAAGAAATAGCAGGTGTTGGTGAGGATGTGGAGAAAAGGGAACGCTCTACCCTGTTGGTGGGAATGCAAACCAGTGTAGCCACTCTGGAAAACAGTATGGTGATTCCTCAAAAAGTTAGAAATAAAACTATCTTATGATCCAGCAATTGCACTACTAAGTATCTAACCAAACGATACAAAAATACTAATTCAAAAGGACATATGCACCCTGATGTTTATAGTAACATAATCAATAATAGCCAAATTATGGAAAGAGCCCAAATCACCACTGACTGAAGAACAGATTAAGAAGATGTGATATATATATATATATATATATATATATATATATATATATATATATATATATATATATATATATATATATATATATATCCACAATGGAATATTACTTGGCTATTCAAAAGAATGAAATCTTGTCATTGCAATGATGTGGATGGACCTAGGGGATATTATGCTAAGCTAGATAAGTCAGTCAGAGAAAGACAAATGCCATATAACATATGATTTCATGCATATGTGGAATTTAAAAAACAAAACAAATGAATATAGAGGAAAAGAGAAAAGAACACACACAAGAAAACCAAGAAACAGACTCTTAACTATAGAGAACAAACTGATGGTTATCAGAGGGGAGGTGGGTGGGGAGATGGGTTCACTAGGTAATGAGGATTAAGGAATGCACTTGTGATGAGCACCAGGTGTTATATGGAAATGTCGAATCACTAAATTCTACACCTGAAACTGATGATACATTATACATTAACTAACTGGCATTTAAATAAAAACTTATAAAATAAAACAAAAAATAAATACAAACTTAAAGAAATAAAATCAAAGTAAGAAACAATATGCCTTGAAGAAAAATTGATAATCTTGATCATTTAATAGCTTATTCTCTGTAAATAAGTACATCTTGGCTTTATATGTCAATCCCTTATCAGGGTAGCTAACAGGACTTCTTTCCTGGGCTCAATATCCTCTGGATGTTAATTTAGGAATACATTTGTAGATTTGCAAGACAAAATACCAGAAACTGGACCATTATGAGTTCCCTGTGGGCTGCAGTCTCCCACCTTATCCTGACATCTATCCTCTGTCTCTCAGCAGACACTGAAATGGTGTGAAGCAAATCAGAAGTAATTTGTTATTAATAATAAAGTTTTGAAGTTTTGTAAATGATTTCATTTTTACAAATTAAATTCGGTCCAAGTTTACTCATATAATAACACTACCTTGTTTGTGTTTCATAAGCCATCTTTGGCCTAGAAAGAAATCTGTAAAATTATAACCTATCTAGTATTTTGCAACTTTATGCAAACTTGATGTACCCCTGGGGATCTGTCTTTAATATGCATTGGGGCATAAAACAAATCAGAATTGTTATTCTAAGTCTTCACTGGCCTGTCACACTTTTGGTTCACATGACAAGCCATTTAACACATGGAAAATACTTGGGAATAAATAACATAGCACAGTATCATTTTTGAATATTGATATCTCCTGATATCACTTTTATAGAAATATTTCTTTATAACATAAAAAAAGAGGACGGAATAAATTCAGAAAAAGGTCTGCATATAATCTAAATGGTTTTTCTGATTTAGGATCTTCCGAATAAGTTTAGAGGACAGGTTCTGTGGGACATAGTGGTGCACAGGTCCAGCTTGCCCGTAACAACAGCTTCTTTCTTTTTTCATTAGTTGGTTTGTTTCTGTCAGTGTTATGATCATACCTCAGATTCTTCAGTGATTCCTCAAGGTGGTATAGATGATGTACTAAAAGATTTTGAGGGTAAATAGAAACAAATTTCTCATCCTTTAGGAAATCTTCATTAATTTTCCTTTGCAAAACTTCCACAAGTTGTTTTCTCCTTTTCTTGTGTTACCAATCCCATATTGTGTTGCAAATCAGCCATTTATGAAATTGTTTCATCTGTCTTTTGAACTGTAAGATCCTCAGGAATAGAGACTGTTATTGTTTCTACTGTCTCACATTATCTTACAGAGAATTTTTCACACAATAGGCACATATTAAAATCTGTTGAGTGAATGGTATTGTTCATATTAATTTCAATAAGGTAATTATTAAAGCCTGAGGAAATATGGTATTACTGAGTTTTTGGATTTTTCTGATGAATAACCAGAATCTTGAAGAAACAACGTTTTCTTTTCTCTCTTTTTTTTTTAAGATTTTATTTATTTATTTAACAGAGAGAGATCACAAGTAGGCAGAGAGAGAGGAAGAAGCAGGCTCCCTGCTGAGCAGAAAGCCCAATGCAGGCTTCCATCAATCCCAGGACCCTGAGATCATGACCTGAGCCGAAGGCAGTGGCTTTAACCCATGGAGCCACCCAGGTGCCTAAGAAACTATGTTTTCATTTGTTTTATTAACTTGATAGTGACTTTCTTAATATAAAGTAATGCTTTGAAACACACACTTTAAGTAATAAGTATTAATTTTTAAGTTAAATATATTAAAATTTATATTAAACCTAATTTAAAATAACTGAAAGCGTGATAACACAGATAATTAAATTTTTTAGAACAAATTCAATTTTATTGATTTTAAAATTCAGGAATATTCAGAAAATCTTAACCAATATCTTCAGCTGTTTCTCTTTTCAATTTTTTTTTACTTGGATTATATTGTGTATACATACATATGGTATATATGTGTATATGTACATATATACATGTGAGTTATATCATATATATGGTATATATACATATATTCATATACATAGATGTGCATGTATATTCATCTATCACTGGGCACTTAGATTGTTTTTATCTCTTGGTTATTATGAATAAAGCAACAAACATGGTGGTTCAGATATTTCTTCAAGATAGTAATTTCATAGTATGATATATCATATATATTATAGACATATCATATATTTATGTATATCACAGTTAATGGAATATTGTTCAGCTATATAAAAAATAAAATCTTGTCATTGTAATAACATGGATTCATTTTGAGGGCATTCTGCTAAGTAAAATAAGTGAGACAGAAAAGGCAAATATGATCTCACTGTATGATCTCACTAATATGGTAGAATCAGATAAAGGGCTAGTATCCAAAATCTATAAAGAAATTATCAAACTCAACAACCCAAGAACAAATAATCCAACCAAGAAATGGCCAGAAGACATGAACAGACATTTCTCCAAAGAAGACATACAAATATCCAACAGACACATGAAAAAAATGCTCAACATCACTTGGTATCAGGGAATGGAAAATCAAAACCACAATGAAATACCACCTCACATCAGTCAGAATGGCTAAAATTAAACAAGTCATGAAATGACAAATGTTGGCAAGGATGCAGAGGAAAGGGAACCCTCTTACACTATTGGTGGGAATGCAGGCTGGTGAAGTCACTCTGAAAAACAGTATGGACATTCGTCAAAAGGTTGAAAATAGAGTTACCTTATGACCTAGCAATTGCACTACTAGGTATTTACCCCAAAGATACAAAGGTAGTGACCTGAAGGGTGACCTGCTATTCAACATTCATAGCAGCAATGTCCACAATAGCCAAACTATGGAAAGAGACCAGATGTCCATTAACAGATGATTAAATAAAGAAAATACACACACACACACACACACACACACACACACACACACACACAAGAATACTACTCAGCCATTAAAAAAAAAGAAATCTTGCCACTTGCAAGGATAGAGCTAGAAGGTATTATGTTAAGTGAAATAAGTCAACCAGAGAAAGACAATTATCATATAATCTCACTCATATGTGGAATTTAAGAAACAAAACAGAGGATCATAAGGGAAGGGAAGAAAAAAAAATCAGAGAGGGAGACAGACAAACCCTAAGAGACTCTTAATCATAGGAAACAAACTGAGGGTTACTGGGGCAGAGGAAGATGGGAGGATGGAGTGATTGCCTGATGGATCTTAAAGAGAGCATGTGATGTAATGAGCATTGGGTATTATATAAGACTGATGGATTTTACCTTTGAAATTAATAATACATTATATGTTAACTAATTTAATATAAATTTTTAAAAAATAAAAAATTAATAAAATTAAAAAATTAAAAATAAAACTATAAAAGACACTTAAAAAGCCCCCACTGAACTCATAGAAATAGAAAGATTTGTGGTTACCAGGGGCAGGGGGTAGGGGATGTGGGGAAATGTTGGTCAAATAGTACAAGCTTCCAGTTATAAGATGAATAAATTCTGGGGATCTAACATACAGTGTGGTGACTACAGTTAAGACTATTACATACTTGAAAGTTACCAGAAGAGTAGACCACGCACACAGAAAAACACAGTAATTATGTGGAGGTGATGTATGTATTAACTAACTTGATTGTGGTAATCATTTCACAATATATGCATGTATCAAACTACCACATCGTAAGCCATATCTCAATAAAACTGGAGAAAACAAAAAGAGAGAGTATACTATTTTTAAGTGTCCTATTACACTATTACATTTGGCTTTACATCTTTTTTTTTTATAACTAATCGACTGTGTGATTTCGGGCAGTTTAGCATCTCTGAGACATATTATTTTTCTAACATGGCTGGACTTTTAAACAATAGTACCTGCTTCTGCAAAGTGTGGATGTTTGTGAGTGAGGAAAAAGATTGTGACACTAGCTCCACTTTGATGAATTGAGAATTAGAGAAAGATGCAGGAAACAAAGAGATGTTTTGCAAAGTTATTGATTTTAAATTTAAATGGAAAAGCATAATCATTATTATGTTTTATTCTAAAAATGACCTAAAATTAGCATTTTGAACTTAAGATGAAAACTCATATATAACAGTTATTGCATATACAATTTTTTTTCTTGCAAATTCAAATTCCATTATCATAGATTTCTCATGATCATCTCTGGAAGGAACACAGGTTTTCTTGATAGTTCTTAGATCTACATACATTTTACTTAATGGAAGAGACATCCTCTTGCAAGAGATCCTGTAATGTGAATGTACAGCAAATAATATTGTCTTTATTTTCCACTATAAATTTTGCATCACCAGAAACAGGTTCTTCTATTGTTTTTCAACAGATGTTGCTTGAATAATTGCATGTCCACAAGTAAAAAAGACGGACTTAACTTTATACCTTGCACCATATACGAAGATGAACTAAAATAATCAGGAGTCTAACTCTAAAATTAAAAAAACAACAACAACAACAACAAAAAAAAACTCCTAGAAGTGAAGGCATGATCTTGAGTTAGGTAAAGATTTCTTAGATATATAAAAAATGTGATCCATAAAAGAACAAATTACTAAACTTGATTTCACTAAAATTAAGAACCTTGGATCTTTGAAAGACACTTGAACAGAGAGAACTGGAAAATGGGATAAAATATTTACATGTAAGAAATTTGGTAAAGGATTTACTACAGCACATATAAAGGAATCTCTCAAATGTAATAATAAGAAAAACAAGCTAATAAAAAATGAGTATTTGGGGGTAAATACCTAGTAGCGTGATTACTGGAGGTAAGTTCTAGTTTTAGTTTCATTTTTTCCACAGAGGCTGCCCCAGTTTCATTCCCACCAACAGTGCAAGAGGGTTTCTTTTTCTCCACATCCCTGCCAACATTTGTTGTTTCTTGTGTTGTTGATTTTAGCCATTCTGATAGGTGTGAGGCGATATCTCATTGTCGATTTGATTTACATTTCCCTGATGATAAGTGATGATGAGCAACTTTTTATGTTCTGTTTGTCATGTGGATGTCTTCTTTGGAGAAATTTCTGTTCATTTCTTCTGCCCAATTTTGATTGGATTATTTGTTTTGGGTTATTTGAGTTGTATCATTTCCTTATATATTTTAGACACTAACCTTTTACCACATATGTCATTCACAAATATCTTCTCCCATTCAGTAGGTTGCCTTTTAGTTTTGTTGATTATTTCTTTCACTTGCAGAAGCTTTTTATTTTGATGTAATCCCAATAGATTATTTTTGCTATTATTTCCCTTGCTGTAGGAGACATATCTAGAAAAAGTCACTATGGTTGATATCAGAGAAATGACTCCTTCTGTTCTCTTCTACATATCTATACATGATGGTACATTATTCAACCATAAAAAAATAATGAAAACTTGCCATATACAATAACATGGATGGAGCTAGAGAGTATATTGCTACATGGAATAAGTCAATTGGAGAAACAAATACCATATGATTTTGCTCATACGTGGAATTTAAGAAATAACAACAAAAGAAATAAGCAAAGAGAAAAAAAAAAGACCAAGAGAAAAACAAATAAAGAAAAGGACTCCTAACTAAAGAGAATAAACTGATGGTTACCAGAGAGGAGGGGTTAGGAGGATGGGTAAAATAGGAGATGCTGATTAAGGAGTGCACCTTTTGTGATGAGCACTGAATGGCATATAGAACTATTGTGTCACTATACTATACACCCAAACTAATATAACACTGTATGTTAACTATACTGGAATTAAAAAAAAAAAAGAAAAAGAAGAGGATAAGAAGACTTAGACATTTGATCGAAGAAGACATACAGATGGCACATGCACAATGTGATAAAATTCTTAACATCATTGATCACTAAGAAATGGGAATTAAAACCACTAATTAAAACCACTAAGAGACACACCCACATATCTACTATGGTTCCATTCCAAGTGTTCTCTAGGCAGCTAAGCTGACAGAACTCTCAGATTCTTCCTGTGGGAATGAAATTGACAAAAAACAGTTTGAAAACAGTTTGACAGACATTTATGAAGTTAAATGCACACCTGCCATATGATCTAGTGATTCTTCTCCTTACTATTTATCAAGGATACATTAAAGTGTGTCTCCATATACATTTCTGTGCATGTTCATAGCAGCTTTATTTGTAAGAGCCTAATGCTGGAAACAACTGAAATGTTTGTCAGCAAACAAAGGGTTAAATAACTCATACACTGGAGTCCTACTCAGCAACAAACATGAAAGAAGTTGACACACACTATAAAGCAGAGGAGAATCAAAATAATTATTCTGAGTAAATGAAGCCAGACAAAAGAAGATTACATACAGGATGATTCAATTTATCTAAAATTAATATATGAGGAAGAAAAGAGATCAGTGTTGGCCTAGGGGTGGGTGGGTGATAATGAGAAGTTAGAGTCATAAAGGACACAAGGAAACTTTAAAGTATTATAAATATATTCATTATCCAAATAGCAGTTATGATTTTATGAAGGTATGTATATATGTCAAGACTTAGCAAATTGAAATTTTAAATAAGTACATTTTTGTAGGTCAATGATATTATAATAAAGCTGTTAAAATTTTTCTAAAATGAATGTTAAAACATGATAAAACTTCTAAAATGAATTCTAAAACTGATTTAAAAATGTTAAAAATTTCTTTATATATTTCAACTCATTTTTATTTCACCTTGTAGCCCACATTACTAGAAATACTATTAAAAAACAAAACAAAACAAACTATAGCCGCCCCCCCTGCTTTGAGGAGATCTACTTTTGGTGGCAGAGCAGGCTAGGTTCTTTAAAATGTTCTCATGTTGCAAATGTAGATAGATTCAGGATAATATTTTAATTTGCTGCTGAAGTAGGAACAGTATATCTATCAGCATGCAATAGGGGCTAAAACAAACAAGTGAGCACACAAATAAAAAATTAAGAAGTAGGTGAAATTAGAGCCATGAACTACAGATGACTTTGAAAGCATGAGAAACTGGAGACCAAGACTTGCAACATATGCAAAGTTGGGAATTCAAGCCTATGGATCTTCAATAGGCCTAGACCGCCCCCCCCCCCCCCGCCCCATGGGGCTATCTCTGTAGTGACGGGATGGGCTAGAAAAAAAAATTCTATCAAGAACATAGATCCTAATAGGAAATGTGTTATTTCCAAGGTTGCTATAGGGGAAAATATTATTAATAACACTCTTTACAGACAATTTCTAGTCATTAGCCTGCTCTCATATGAATCTGGTGTTCAAATGTACACTAACTGTTTAGTCAGGGAAACCTCAAGCTGAGATTATTAAATTAACACAGTGTTAGGTTGGGGACACTGTCTGCTGTTCAGCAGAGGCCAGCACAAATCGTGTCTGGTGGTAATGCTCTCTGGAGTCCCACAGGTTGTGTTCCACAAAATATGTGTTCCCAGTGAGACAAGCAATTACCAGACACAGAAGGAAAGCCTTCCTGATTGAGCTTCAGCAAAACAACACGAGTTCTCATAATGAAATTATCAGATAAACCATTAAGTACTATTTTTCAAATGTGTACAAAGAAACAACAGAATGAAAGATTACCAGGGCACTGAGAGGCTATCTGAAATGATGATAGATTTTTTTTAAAAAAAGAAATATATACATTTTATGTGCAAAATCTGTAATTCTTAAATTTAAAAAATGGGTATGGTAACAGAAGCTAAGTCATTTCTAAAGAAAGGCGTAATAAACTGAAAGATAAACTTGAAGAAATAGCTCAGAAAAGAAGACAGAGATAAAGAGATGGAAAATATGAAAAGGAGATTAAAAGACAGAAAAGTTAGATTGGCAAAAGTCATCATATATATCTGATTGGAATTCCAAGTAAAAGGCCAGGGAGAGAATGGGGAAGAACCAATATTCAAAGTGATCATTGCTGGGAATATTATATCACAAATAGAGATAAAGACCAAACATAAAAAGCACAATGTTTGATAAAAAGTAAAAAGTAAAAGCAATTTGTATATAAGTACAGGAGATAAAACTTGAAAATATGAAATAGAGCAAGGATATTAAAAGAGAGAGAGGAAGATAAAGGACATATTATATAAAGAAGAAATGATTTGAATGACAACTGACTTTTTAACAGCCATGAACCAAGGTAGTAATAAGTTCCAGTGTTCCCAGAAAAAAAATAAAGTGCCAGAAAAATTTATAGCCCCCATAATTTATCTTTCAGGAATCAGGACAAAATGCAGCCACTTTGAGATAAGCATATCCTAAGTGATCTGACTAACGAAAGAAGTAGGAAATGTCAGGGCCCCAGAATTAACTCTCTATGAACAGGAAGGATTCTAGACTACTTCAGTGGCAATGCTTTTCTTTTTCTACAAATTCTGGAATAAGACTGCCTGGAATTGAAGAACAGAATTTATATCTATTTGAAACTGAACAAGTTATTTAAGCTTCCAGTAGCTCATATTCCTTATCTTTAAAATTGTAATAATACTAATGCTATCAGTGGCATAGGATTTATAATAGGATTGGATGAATTAATACCTGTAAAGAGCATAAAATAATGTTCCACAGATAGAGCTAGGAAACTGTTATCGTGCTAGATACTGTTGCTGTTGTTAATGTCATATATTTCAAAACAAATTTATAGACCAAAAGCTCCCCAGTTACTCTTATGAGGCCACATTGATACCAGAAACAGGCAGAAAAGTCAAGAAAGGAAAATTATAGGCCAATCAGGCTCATAAAGTTTCAGGAATCTAACTAATAAAAATATAATAAAATCTTTGGCATATTAGATCTCCCAATATGTAAAATATTTATATCTGACCAAGCGGCATTTGTTCCATTAATGCAGAGATGGTTTATCATCTTTAAATGCAGTTTATTTATGTATATGGTTTAAAAGAGGAAAAAGTATGATCATCTCATGGATTAAAAAAGCTTATTTGAGGCAGTGGAACATATATTGACGCAAAAAGACATTTAGAAAAATAGAAAAAGGCAGAAATTTCTTTAACCATATGAAGACATTTAAAAAATACATAGCAATTCATCATAGGTTGTGGTCAATCCTTAGAAGTAAGCTGTTTAATGACAAGATCAAGACCATATAGCATCTACTATCACTAATTCTAATCTATCACTGTAAAATAAAACAAAAAGAACAAAGAAATAAAAAAGAGTTATAATCAGTACTGCCACAGTGAATAACTATAAGAGGCATATCATGTGTAATATGGAATTATGCCTCTGGATAACAGTCCTGATTTTAAGGTAGGAAAGAATGAGGTAAAATAGCCATCATTCACAGATAGAGGATTGTCTGTTTAAAATTCCAAGTGATCTACACAAATTGTTAACACTAATAATAGACTTTAGCCAAATCAACATGCAAAAATGTATGAGTACCAAGAAAAGTAATTAGATAGTTATAAAGATAGCAATTTTAAAATATCCCATTACTCAAAAAATGTGTTTTTCAAGAATATTTTTATCAAAAAATGAAAAATTATCTGGAAGGAGAAAACTATAAAACTTAGTTAAAAGATATTAATAATGAAAAGATAAGCCATGCTTATGGATGGGAAGTCTCAATATCACAAATATGACAGTTTCTCTTAAATTAATGTTTATATTTAATGTAATTGTTAAAAAAATTAACAGAGTTTCTAAATAGGCAGAGAAAACTTAATCCTGAAATATGAGAGAGAACAGTGCAGTTAATTTTTAAAAATAAAGGAAGAATATTTGCACTACCAGGTAGCACAACTTAGGATAAACATATAGTGGTATTAATATAAAGATACATACATACATATAAACAGAAATATATATATATATATATACACAGAAATGTGTATTTGTATATATCTGTAATACACATAAGAATTCGCATCACATGATCACAAACATTCATACAGTGTATATACACATATTGCAGATATAAAGTGTATATATGTCTATATATACTGTATGTGCATTTATATTATGAGAGAGAGAGAAACTCATAAACCAAAGAAGCAGAAAAGTGTCTATGAAACACAAAATAAATTAAAAATAAATAAATTAATTTTTGAATCAAAACATAAAAAAATTTTTGGTATAGTTATTCTATAATACAATAGCTCTATTACCTCTGAGTAGGGAAAAATAACAAGCCCCCAAATTTGTATTTGGGAAAATACAAAAAAGTTGTATTAAGGGAATAGATTTTTATACTTTACTAGCATTAATTCGATATAATGCCAGAAAAGACATCACAAACTTAAAATATGAAAAGAAGATTCTTATATCTGTCTCATTCCCAAAGCATATGAAATACAATATATAAAGATTCCTATTAATCAACGAGTGACAAAAAATAGCTAATGACATAAAGAGCAGCAATTTAATGAAAAGGATACATACATAGAGCAGATTACATAAAAAGATGCATATTCATAATCAGAGACATGTCGATTTTGGTAGTCTTAAAATGTAACTGCAACTTTCTTGAACATTCCCTCCAGCTAGATTTTGAGTCTCTGTCCCCAATCTTAATCCGGGTGGGCCTATGATATCTTCAATCAATTTAAAAAATATGATAGAATGGTTCTGTTGTTTCTGAGCCTAGGTCATACAAAGCCATACCATTGGTCTTGGATCTTCACCTGAATGACTGCAACTCTTGGGATTTCTCATCCTCCAAAATCATGAGCCAATTACTGATAACTTCTTCCTTCCCCTCTCACATCTGTCTTGTGTCTATCTATCCTTTATCTATCTATCTAATCTATCTATCTATCTATCATCTATCTATGTATCTATGTATGTATGTATGTATGTATGTATCTATCTATCTATCTATATATCATCTATCATCTATCTATCATCTGTCTATTATCTATCTATCTATCTATCTATCTATCTATCTATCATCTATCTATCTATCTATCTATATTCTACCTATCATCTATCAATTGATTTACCTATCTATTCACCTATATATTTACCTAATTATCTATCCTATCAATTTTGTTTGTCTTCCTTTCCCTCTCACATCTGTCTTGTGTCTATCTATCCTCTATCTATCCTCTATCTATCTATCTATCTATCTATCTATCTATCTATCTAATCTATCTATCTATCTATCTATCTATCTATCTATCTATCTATCATCTATCATCTATCTATGTATCTATGTATCTATGTATCTATCTATATATCATCTATCATCTATCATCTGTCTATTATCTATCTATCTATCTATCTATCTATCTATCTATCTATCTATATTCTACCTATCATCTATCAATTGATTTACCTATCTATTCACCTATATATTTACCTAATTATCTATCCTATCAATTTTGTTTTCTAGAGACCTAGATGAATAAAAATCATGAAAGAAATAGAGTTAAGTGATTTGGTTTTTGATTCATGAGGTTATATTTTTCCTTTTCCTTCATTTTAAAATTAAATCATGATGTATTTTAAAATTTTTATAATTAACAATAAATGCTGTGTGATCAGTGTTATGGTAGAGTATACAGAGCAGTGTCATACATGATGGGATAGATTCTAGGCAAGAGACCTGGGTGTGCAAAGCAACAATAGCACTCTGATGCCTTATAGCATTCAGATCATAGAAGCTGCATGATCTTGCACAACCACTAAAGCATTTCATCAAGTGAGTAACTTAATCAAGTTTACATTTTGGAAAGATTATTCTAGCAGGGCAGTTTGCAAAATAAGGGGCATCAATAAATTTTAGGAGGCAAGCACGAGTACCATACTTGAACAAATGTAGTCAGTGCAGATGGAGAGAAAAAATATCGAATCAGTGTGATATTTAGGAAGTAGAATCGAAATAATTTGGTGATCCATGATGTGGCAAGATAGGGGAGAGGGAGGGGCCTGGGAATATTACCTGGAAAAGTGAATTTGAGTTGTCTTCACCAGTATATGGGATACCAGGGAAAGATCAGGTTTGGAATAGAAGAGGATGAGCCCGGTTTTTAGATCGGTCCAGTGTGATACTTCTGTGGGACATTCTGGAGGCTACACATGGCTGGCAAAGGTATCCAAGCAAAACAGATGGGAGGGGGTTTGGAAATGTCATCATGCAGGGCAGAACAGAATGAGGATGATTTAAAAGTATCCATGCACTTCCATGATACTTTTTTTTTAATAGAAAGTCTCACAAGTTAATTCAAACATTTTCCTTGAGGACCTACTTTATAATATAATTTTTGCTCTGAGCTGCAGTAGAAGCAAAAGCACAGATTATGTCCCTTCAACCAACTCTGTTTTCAAGATGTGCCACATTTTCTGTAGCTTCTGTCAAGTTTTCAGCTCTGGGAAATGGTACACTTCATTTGCCCTTCCTTTGCTTGTCATGAACACCATTTCTCCCCTCCTCACCTAGGGTCTCAGTGTCAGTGTCACTTCCACAAAGGAAGCTTCCTGTTGACTCATGATTCTCTCCACTAATGTTAGATAAGTTCCTCAAGAAGAAGGACATTACCTTGTTTGCTGACATAGCATCAGTGCCCGATATGTTGCCTGATAAGCAGTATTTAATGAATATTTGTTAAATATTAAATGCTGTTTATTTAGATGTAGGTCATGCAGACAGGGGGCTTGAATCAAATATTGGTGTAACATGGTTTGCTTGGAATTATTCTTGGTTGCTTTGTGCATGTCTCTCCAGTTAAAAATAAGCAACTCAAGGTCAAAGACAATGTATTTTCCTTCTTTGGCATTGTCCATCCTGCCTGACATAGCGATTGTGTAATTTTTATAGTATTCACTTATGCAATTTTTCAGTCTACAAATAAGATTATCCATTTTGTACTCTGTGCCCATATTAAATATTCTACTGCAAAATTAATTATTTGTTTATTTAACTGAGAACTGATTTCCCCACTAGGGCCTATTAACACTTCAAAATTGGCTTTAAATACCTGGTAAAACCTGATGATTACCACCTATTAGTAATTTGTTAGATCCTTTATATAAAATCTATTATTTTAAAATTATTTATTTATTTGTTTTAGAGAGAGAGCGAGAGAGAGCGTGCATGAGCTGGGGGAGGGGCAGAGGCAGAGGGAGAAGCAGACTCCTCCAAAAACAAGGACCCCCAACATGCGGTTAGATCTCAGGATCCCAGGAATCATGACCTAAGCCAAAGGGAGATGTTTAACTGATTGAGTCACCCAGGCACTCCTGAATTTTAAATAAAGGAGCAGAACACTTCAAGTTAATGGCTTTCTCTGGTTATGATTTTAGAAAGAATATAAACTTTGACAACCTTATTTCTCAAATTTTTATGGTTGAAAGAAGGTCCTTGTTCATTGGTTCCTTAATTTTGGAATTATTTTAATTGTTTTAGATAAATAAAAAGAATTTTGTTTTATCCAAAGTGCAACTGGAACTTGAATTTTGAAAACTACTAAAAATTTAATTCTAAATTTGTGTTTTCTGTTAGAAGTAGGGATGGGCTGGCTTTGCTGATTTATTTATTTATTTATTTTCCTAATATATGCTTCTGCTTGAGAAAAAGATGGAGAAAATTGAGAGGGAGAGAGAAAGAAACAGAACATTTGACTAATGACCTTTAAATGGATCAAAACAACAATCTATTTATATCCTCTGGGAAATGTTTATCCCTTTGAAGTCATCTCACAGTCTCTTTATCCTATGTGGCCTTTTTAGGCGTTCCGTTTTAATCCTGATCTAAATAAAGAAAGTAGATGCTGCACAGGATCAAATTTACAGTCTAGCTAAATGAGAAATCCATTAGGTTGCAAACTCTGTAGAAGTTATATTGCTGTAGCATCGATTTTTCTTTTCCTAGTGTCAACTTTGCCTTATATCCATTGAGCACATGCTCCTTCCTGTCCATCTGTCCATTTTATTCACGTATCATCACTTCCTGGAGAGCCACAGGTATAGGTGTCCCATATAGCACATGTCTAAGTAGAACCATGACTTTGATGGTGAAAGCTTCATAGTGGCCTCAACAGAGTCCTAAAGATCTCCATGTGCTCACCATTTTCATACTGATAGAACCCCTGTAGCTAAAGAACATGAAACCAACACAAAATGTAATCAATATTATTAAACAGTGCTAAGATTTCATTACATCACCATCTTAGACATTTCAAGTTTATATTAGGGCAGTTCAGATCAAATAAACAAAATTAAGCAGCTTTCCTTTTTTAAAATTCACTAACAAGGATCATCTTCCTTTCTGCTATTGTCACATGGACAAAAACCAAAACCAAAACCAAAACCAAAAAGCATAAGCAAACAAAAAGTTAAACTCTTTTTTTTTTTTTTCAAATGAAGTCCTTGAAAAGAAAGGCTTAAAGACCAGCCTGTAAAGCAAAGTTTTATCTTGCCAGGCTTCCCTTTTTGAGGACACAGACATACGATAGAGCTGAGAAAATATCCTTCTCCAAGTAGGGGTGGAACTATCAGATTTGTTATGTTGTGGTCTTTTTATACATTTGGTCACACAGATCTTAAAGAAGAATATTAGCTTTAATCAGCCCTAGAGACAGAGAATAATAAAAGCAGTTATGAGCGTGGTGGCCACATACCTTACCTTTCAAAGCAGGACACTTCAGAAAATGAAGAGTCTCTTAAAATTATGCCAGCGCAAAGAGCATAAACCAGAACCATGACCATGCCTGGAAAACTGGGACCTGCGGTCATCTGATTATGAGGGGATGGCAATTAAAAATGGAACGAATGCTAATAGAATCAGAGTTTAGTTTGGCACACAGTGATATTTATTTGACAAATCTGATTAATAAATATGAAGCCAACCTCCTATATTAATGTGGAAGGTGAATAATTTGATTGGAGTTATTAAGACCATTAAAACTGATTGCTTTAAGATTTGTTGTTATTCTGTTAGATTAAAAGATAAATCAATGTCAGCGTTTTACTGGGACCCTCCCAACTAAATCAATCAATGACTAACTTAGTGTGTGCCTTCTGTTTCCAGTCATTCTGGTTTCATCTTTACAGGCTGATTTTGCCCTTGAAAGTTCTGTTAGTTGTTTTTACGTAGAATGTGAACCGTGCATGTCACTTCTTCTGTTATAGCTGTTGAAAATTTTCATTCAAAAATATGCAGTTACTTTGCTTGGTGGAATTGAGACCTTGCACATTTTTAAGCCACTTAGGAGAAATGTATGCATGATTTATAGAACAAGCAAACAAAGCATGGCCTTTCCTGAACTGATTAACAGTGCTATTCTTCACAATGGCAGTTTACTATAGATTCACTCACACTGAATGGTTTTATAAATGTGAATAAGGGAAAATACAAATATGTAACATGAAAATATAATGGGCTTGAAATAAAATTTGAACCAAACATTTATATTGTACTACTATAAAAAGGAAGATCAAATTATTTTCCCCAGCCCTATTTTCTAGGCATAAAAAAAACCACTTCATATTTTGAGAATGGCATATAAGAAATTATTTTATTTTTAATTTTAACGTCAAAATACCTTTCATTTTTAGTTATAGATTATTTCCACACACCATAAATTGATACCTGCCTTAAAATGGAGTAAAATTTAATTTACCTAGAACTAAATATGGATAGACATATTTTAAAAATTTTTTTCTGACAAATTCTGTTTCCCTTCCTGTGACCCAGAACATCATGTGAACAAAAGAAGAATAAAATATGAAGTCATTTGGAAATCAATAACTTCTCAGGTTGGCACTATTGCAGTCACAGAAAGCACTTTGAAACAGTATCAAATTACAACTCTTTTTTATTTCTGTCTTGCTGGGTCAGGCTCTTTCAAATCAAGTAGGATGGGTTTAGAATGATTTAGTTATCAAGCTTTTAAAAAATGCATCCCAGAGTTCACAACATAGTAATAAAAGCCTTACACATGGAAGATGAGCTCATGGACCTGAAAATAAGACCTTTATTGTGGATGTGTCCAGGGTTGTTGGTATTGTTTACTTGGAGTTCCTTGAGGGAAAGGACCACCATTTCTGTGTATGTCTATCCCCCAACTCCATGTGTTGAAAAACAGCATTGGTGAGTGTTTTCTAAATGGAATGAAAATATATAGAAACAAAATTTCAATATTTTTAAGTTAAGAGAGTATTACTGTAGTCATCTTTTTTTTTTTTTTTTTTTTTTTTTTTTTTTTTTTTTTTTTTTTTTTTTACTTGTTTCCTTTGGTTAAAAAGCAGAATTATGTGAGGTTCCTCCTTTCAAGGAAATTCTCCAGAAAACCATGCTAAATATGTTCTTCCCCTCCTCTTTCCCCACACAATATTTAACTTACCACAGCTTCATGCTCATAGGGACACTGAATAAATCTTTCTGGTCAATAATCACAAACCAAGTATTTTAAAGTCAACTTGTCTTTCATCCAGGACGTTCATGGTCCTATTTCCTTTAATATGGAGTTAATTTTCAGATTGGACTTTGTTTCAGCCATTCTTTATTGTGTGAATCTCAACTTATTTACATGTAAATATATATAAGGAAACACTGTTAACATGGAGAGAACTATTCCTAGAAAAGAATTGAGAAGTAGGCAAAATCTCCTTTTATGTGCTCCCTGCACATCCTTTTGAGCACTTCCCTCTGGTTCCTAAGGAAGCTACTATTTCCTCATTGCTCAGGTTACTTCCTATAGCAGCCAGGAATGCAGGAAATGCATATTGGAGTTTCCTAACTGATGATTTATATTTTAAACAAAATCATGGAATTGCAATTTTGAAACAATGAATACTATTTAGCCATGTGTATGGATGGCCCCCAAATGAAAACATGACTGTCTGTTAAAATAACAAAACTATTCAGACAAATAGATAAGCTGACCTTTGAAGAAAGCTCAGTTAATATGATCATCTTTTATTTAAAACCTTCCATGATGACCATCTGAAATAAGAAAGCAAAGGTCAAGCCAAGGCCATATTTTAAATTTTCATTTTTAACCTAAGGCTATTAAAGCCAAATGAAATTTACAAAATGATCCAATTCTGTTTCCATACCCATATATGAGGACAATTTATCTTTAAAATAATCCAACCCTGGATTGGATTGAGGTGGATGAGTGAGGTGGGATACTGTACAGTTTTGCAAATTAATAGGATCCAGAGATAAAGGAGAAAGTTGGACCTGCTGCAGTAGAAAAGATTTCCCAACGTCATCTGCCTATATGTTGTTGCTACTGATGTACTTTCCCTACTTTTCACATCCTTGAATGGGAAACCATGGAAACATGCAGTGGTCTCTCTTTATCTCATCTAGGGCATGGCCCAGCTGGTTTTCTTGGGTACTCAGATAGTTGAATGTAACATTATGGCAGCAAATCAATGAGAAATAAAGCATTTTCTAACAAAGTAATGGGATTTTTTTTAATGTTTAATTTTTAATTTTTTGTAATGTTTTTTAATGGGCTAAGAATCATTTCATACCTGAAAGGCATAAAGCCATTTTACTACTAGCGAAGGACTCCAAGAAATAAGATGGAAAGAAGAAAGAGTGATTGGTAATCCTTTTCAAATCACTCTGCTCCAAAATACTTCAAATAACTAAATACAAAGAGAATCCCTAAGAAGGTAAATACAAATAAGAAGGAAAAATATCTGTTTCATGTCAGACAGAACATCACCAAAATCACCAGAGGAAAATAATCAAGACTTCTATCCTTGATAACAATGACATCCTGAATTTAAACTGTCTTAAAGCTCAGAAAAGAATGTGTGGGGTTTATTCCTGTAAGCACAGAGAAGAGTCTTCTTTTTTCATTTGTCTGGCTTTTTGATATTTTTTCTGATGTGTCTCCTGTGAACATTCTTTCAGATATTTCTATTTTCAGAACTGACTTATTTTCTTTAAATAAAATGTGTAGAATTGATTACCTTGAAGACTGATATTGTTAAGACTAATGTTCTTTCTGTAGCCATATAGAATCATAACAAAAAATGTATAAGAAATGACGAGAAAAACAGATCTCAAATGCTTCTTTACTGATAATACACCAGCTTTTACGAGAGGTAACTTCCCAGGATAATTTTAGGATTCTTTGATATGCCTTGTTATATTTTCTCTTCTGAGTTAAGATACCTTCTTTCTCTTAACCCCCCCAAATAAGACACTGTTTTACTACAGAAGGATGCAAATAATAAGCAGCAAAACTTCCTATAAAATTTAATAGCCAAATTTCCTATAAAATTTAGTCAAATTTAGAGGTGATAATAATAAAGGACTTTTATTAGTCAGGGTAGGCTAGGTTCCACTGAGAGCATAAACTATTCCCATATCTCAGTGGCTAAGCAGGACAAAATGTATTTCCTTCTAATTCTACATGCCCTACAAGGGTCAGTTGTGGGCGGGGAGCACTATGCTTCACAGCATTACTCATGGATGCAGGATGGCAAAGATTCTACCATCATGAAGCTGGGCTACTTAGAACTAACTCATTGCCCTGGCAATTTAATGCTTGGCTTAGCAGTGATAAACATCACTTCCACTTATAGCTCATTGGCCATAACCTGTTCCAATTACCTGCCTATTTGCAAGAGCACTGGGAAGCTGAATCTTCCAAGATATCAAGAAAGAAAGGACAGCTGGATATGGATGCATTCTAGACTTTTCTATCCTGCAGATGTATACACCTGCCTAGAGAGAGGAGTTTGTGTTATGTCACTGTGGAAATGTAAACTAAAAAGCTATACTGTGGTTAGATTGTGGTGAACTCTGATTGTGGGGCAAAAAGATCTTTACTTGATCTTATAAACAATGAAACCCACCTACTGTTGAGCCTCAGAACCAGCTCATGGTGCCATTGTAAAACCCTGGGGATGGAAGCACTCTGCTTCTCCCTAACGTGGCTTACTCCTCACCTAAAGCCATTACCTGCTTTTCTCCCGCAGGCCAAATTTGAAAAGCCTTTTGTGTCATTTATAGGGAAATCACCTATTCAGTAACTGCATTGATAGTCTAGATTTCATGTGCAATGGGGACAGAGGTTGAAATTGGGATATTTTTTTACATTATTTATTTTTTAAAGATAGTGAGAGCTTCAAGGGTGTGACAGCAGTGGGGCTGGCAAGTATCTGGTAGGTGCAAGAGAATCCAGACATAAATAGTGACAAAGAGAATAGTTCCATTAGCATTTGAAAGAGATGAATTAGTACTTTATATGAAAGCATGTAAAGAAAAATATAGAATATTGCCTTTAGTGATGTATGTATCTTTCATATAACATCAAGTCCACTCTTCATGTCACTGCCAGTTGCCTTTCTAAAACATGATTTTATATCTGTCCCTTCCCTGTTAAAATATTTATAGATCTTCATCATATGGAGTGGCATCTCCCAACATGTGCTAATAATGTTATTTCCCAATAAAGTATAATGGCCAAATCCATGGGGAAACACTAGGTCACACAAAGACAAGCAGTGCCTCTTCCAGAACTAACTGATGGTAAATCTCTAAGAAAGAGAATAGCAGGGCGCCTGGGGGCCTCAGAGGGTTAAGCCTCTGCCTTCAGCTCAGGTCATGATCTCAGGGTCCTGGGATCGAGTCCCACATGGGGCTCTCTGCTCAGTACGGGAGCCTGCTTCCTCTTCTTTCTCTGCCTGCCTCTCTGCCTATTTGCGATCTCTCTCTGTCAAATAAATAAATAAAATCTTAAAAAAAAAAAAAAGAGAATAGTATACATTGTTTTCCAAAGTTACTTGACCATAAAACCCTTCCTTTTTCTTTGAAGGTACATATTTTAATGTATGTAAATGACATACTGCCAATAAATTTGAACTACTTAAATATAATTTTGAATTGAATTCTTCAGTTGGTTTCATAGTGAAGTAAAAGGTAAATAGATTTTATTTCCTCCAGAAATACTCTAGTATGGAAAATGCAAACTGTGGATTGGCAAGAGCGGGGAAGAATAAAGTGACCTAGAGTGACTGTAGTACGCCAGAACTGGTAGAGAATAAGGTGACGTTTTTGAGAGTCCTTTAGGACGTTAAACCCTGAGAGTTGCTGTTAGAATCAGTACAGAAGTAAAGTGTTGGTACATTTCCAGCATGACTCTCAGATTTCTCTCTCATGTAACTAGTGAAGAGGTATGAGGATGGTGAAATAGGAACTAATAATAGGGAATATTTATTAAGTATTTACTATGTCAGGTAATGTTCTCAACTCACTTATTTAAGTCACTTAATTTTGAAAATAAATTTAAAGTTTTTTTTTTTTTTTTTTTTGGTAAGAGAGAACCAAAACAGAGGCTAGATAAATTGCCCAAGATTTTGAGCTTTTAAGTGGTAACACTAACACTTGAACTCAGATATTTGACTAAGAGCTCATGTTCTTAAATGCGATGCTATAAAAAAATAAATATATAAGTGTATAAGTAAACAGAAATTTAAAAAATTAATGTGGTAATGGAGCAACATGGAGGATCATTAATTTGGACTTGTACAGTTTGTGGCTCATTTTGGGTATTTAAAGAGAAAAAATAATTTACTATAAACTTTATAATTTAAGTGAGGAATTTGGAGATACAGATTTGGAAATATCTGTCATAGAGGTGGTTAAAGAGGCAAAATGTAATAGTTACAAAGTTCAAGGAAATGTGTGCCAACAGCATAGTTTCATGTAATAAGTGGAGAATTAAAGGTCATTGATCCTAACAAGAGCTATGATGGGTGGGAAAAGAAAGCTAGGGGTAAATGGGATGAATAATAGGAGTTAAAAAAACAAAGATATTTTCAAAAAAGACTTTTCAAGAATTTATGAACAGAGAAAGTAGAAAAAAATGTGACAACAAAATTGTTTTGTTTTGTTTTTTAATGGGAAGAATTCAGCATTTTAAAGCTAAAGGGGAATTTTTTTTAGAGAGGGAAGTAAGAGAAAGAATACCCAATACTTAAAGTTTCCTGAGAGGACATGAGAAAGCAAAATCTACTAAAAAAGGGGAGAAGAGACAACTTTGTCAAGGAAGAACATCCCCTAAAATATAAAAGGAGAAGGATGGAAGGATAAATGGCTGAACATATGCACAAGACAACTTGTATGTTACGGAGGGGTACCTATCCGAGTTATTATCAATAATATTGAAAAGCACTGATTATTCATTTATAGCATGGATCATCTCCATTTAATTTGCCTGTATTCATTCAAGTATTTTTTTATGCCTCCTAGTAAATTTAATAAGTTTCTCACTACTAAGTCTTATACAAAAGATTTGAAGGCCCCTTTCTTCATGGCTAGCCCTGTGGTTTAATTCTAGGTTTGCTCACTCTACTCACTCTGTTCTTACAAGCTCATCTGTTCTTTCCCTTCCTCAACTTTTTTAAACTGCATTTATTTGAAAGATTTGAGGAGTAGGTAAAATGACTTCATTCTACAGAGAAAATGCCTTAATTTTTTGTTAGCTTTTTTGCCTCTGTTGGTGAGGTTTAATCCTGAGGTCACAAGGAGATATATAAACATGGCTATGACTATTTATTTGCTTTATTATGGAGACATTTCATAATTAGCAAGTCTGTCCTACATAATGCCTTCCACATTGAGAGTACTCTATAATGCTAATTTGTCATCATCAAATTGTTTATGTAGCTTCTTTCTCAAGCCCTTTGGGAAATAATACCCTGATAGTGGTACAATATTAATGAAGAGTTACAAACTGTATTGCATTGTTATGAAGAAAAGACAATTTTGAATTTTTAGATTTATGTTTTCAAATAATGCCTCCCCTCTTTGTAAACTTACCATTAGATTAGCTCGTCGCCAAAAACATGTTTGTGTAGAAAACTAAATGATATGTTTTTTAAATAATTCTTAGGCCTGCAGAAACTTTAAGCTTTCTATTTTTAATGTGATATTGAAATGGAAGAAACAGAAGTGTGGAATAGGTGGAAAAATAAAAGGTAATGAAAATAGAAATGACAAATTTAAATTTGCAGCAAATAAAATTGAAGTCAAGTTTTTGTTAACCCAGCAAACAACTTTTATCAGAGTCTATGTTCTAAATACAAAAAAGCATACAAGCACTCTCCCCAGTGGGACCTACTATGATCCTGGGACAAAAGTGTCAGTATGATTTTAAAATCTTGGATATTAGTTTTTTGTTTGTTTGCCTGCCCTCCTTTTTCTCCTCACTCCTGATAAGTAGTGATTACCATCTTTCTCTAAGTCTTCCTATGATATATCACATTTCTTATATATTCTATATCTTCATGGACATCTAAAAGAGCATTGAATAAATATATATTTCTAAAATTACAGTGGTTTTGTTTTGTTCTTATAAGAATTGTTGTTCTTAAATTTCTGGAAAGTTACTGACATAAGTGATGTTTTTAAACTGTTTACACTGAAAGCTATGACTACTTTTCCTACTTTAATTATTTTTTTTTTAAAGATTTTATTTATTTGACAGAGAGAAACACAGCCAGAGAGGGAACACAAGCAGGGGGAGGTGAGAGAGGGAGAAGCAGGCTTCCCGCCAAGCAGTTAGCCCGATGTGGGACTCGATCCCGGGTCTCCAGGATCATGATCTAAGTCGAAGGCAGTCGTTTAACCAACTGAGCCACCCAGGCACCCCTAATTATTTTATTACTTTCAAAAATTATAGGTTACTTGGAGTAGTAATAAATGAATTATGGGAGTTAAGAAATTGAATACATTGAATCTCATATGACATGAGAATAATTAGCTCTGAATGAAAAGCAACTCAAAACCTGTTGCTAGAACTTTTATCTTTTATCAATACTCTCCTAAAATTTAGAGTTTTAAAGTTAGAATAATTCCTAAATATATTCATCTTGTAGTACATATAACATATTAAAGTTAAGAGTATCTCTAGTTTTTCAAGTCAGGAACCACTAATTATTCAAGGAGAAAGTCAATTTTGTGAAAAGCTTTTGGATTTGTCATTTTGCATGAGACCCTTCAAGGGACATGAGAAAATACCCAAGTTACTGTTTCCTAATTGTTGGAGTTCTTATATATTCTGTATGTGTTCCTCACACATATTCAGATGTCATCTTTTGTTTTTTTTAATCCTTAATATAGATGCTCTTATGCTACTTCATCTATTTCTGGTTTCGGTGGTCATTAAAAGACTGTAAAGATTAGTGCACAATATGTAGTCATAGAGAAATATTAATCCACATGCTCAATCATCCGAATGTTAATACTTTTTGATAGCATGTACATTGGATGTTCTAAGCTAGGTCTTAAAATGCAAAAATGAATGGGATTTTCCTTTCAGAAGATTGTAATTGGTGAAATAAATAGGAGCATACATATATAAATTAAAGCTACAAGAGCTAGATATTATAGTATTTGCATAGAAAAAGTTCTTTCAGAAATCAGGGGGAGATAAAATTTTTTCTAAGAGACCTAGGCCTACCAAAAGGTAAAAATTGAGCTCATCCTAAAAGTGAATATAGATGTGTCATATGCAAGAGAAATGAGAGTTAGTTCAGGAATAGTATACCATGATATTTGTTGTCTGTTATCTGCAACTGAGCCTCTGTGGGTATCTTCCACATGAGTAATTGTACTGGCTGGCCGGAATTTCATGTCCGTGTACCAGGAAGGACGGAAAAAGATGGAAATGCATTCTTGGGGATAATCTTTGTGAAGGTAAGAACTGTTGATTTTATTCTGTAGATGATAAAGAGTCAACAATAGGTTTTTGAGCAGAAAGAAACATGAACATCTGTTGATCTTAGGAAAATAACTTAGGTAGGAATACTTTTCCTACAGAAGTAGAAAGAGACAAAATAGCCAGGTCAATTTTGAAGGCATTGCAAATGCTCCAGTGAGACATAATGAGGATCTCAGTTAAATTCTGGGAGAGGAGGACTTTGCAGAAGGTGGTACCTTAAAAAACATTCATCTAATACTAAGAAGTACATTTCCTGTTGAAGGACAGAGATTTTGATTCCTTAATGTAAATGTAATTTGAGAAACTACACCAAATAGAGTATATTGATGATAAAGGAAAGAAAATGGGGAAATAATACAAGCAAAAAGGCAGGAGGGTATTAGAAGATTCCTTAGTGTGTCTGTGTGGTTAATAAAAAAGCTGGCTGGGGCACGTCTGTGGCTCAGACAGTTAAGTGTATGTCTCTGGCTCAGGTCCTGATCCCAGGGTCCTAGGATGGAGCCCCATCTTGGGCTTCCCGCTCAGCGGGGAGTCTGCTTCTCCCTCTCCTCTCCTTCTTTCCCTTTCCCTGCATGTGCTGTCTCTCTTTCTCTCTCCCTCAAATAAATAAATAAAATCTTTAAAAAAAAAAAAGCTGTTTGGTGAATAGAGGAATTAAATCTGCATTTCATCTATGAAGTGAGACTGTAACTATTGTTAAGTTTAGGCATAAAGTGGATGATATCATATTTTGGAATGCCCCTCTGAGACTGCATTAAGAAGCCACTAAATAAAATGAATGCGTTTTCTGTATTTTAAACCTTAACAGAGAAGAATCTCCAGTTAACATTGGAGAGGAGAATTTTCAAGAGTATGAAATCTTATTTATGCTTTAGTGCTGAATTTTTCTGTAGGCAGAAAAAACTATAGAAGTTGACTTTCACCTTTCTTGGAGCTGGATGGTTGTTGAACAGGACAGGTGCACAAAGTATGCATACAAACAAAACAACAAATGTACAGAGCATCAAATTCGTTTACTGAGAATAAGGTTTGCTGATTTTTTTTCATTGCCTCCATACCCTTGAGTAAATTGCAGTGAGGTTGAGCCAGAAGAAAAATACCTGTTAAATTACTGTTGATATGCAGGTAGGTAATGTCAAAGTTAATGTATGGCAAGTCTGACCATGACATAATTAAATGTTATTAATTATTTTTCATATTCGAGATGTTTGGGTATTGCTGTCAACAAAAGTGCATGACTGGATAAATCTAGTGAGAAATACATGAAGCTTTTCAACTCTAGGTACTCCTGGAACACTTATATAAAAGGAAGGGAGAAGATAAAAAAATAATTTACTTAAAATCTTTAGGGAAGGGATGCCTGGGTGGCTTCATTGATTAAGCATCTGCCTTTGGCTCAGGTCATGATCCCAGAATCCTGGAATCAGGCCCCCATCGGGCTCCCAGAATTAGGCCCCCATCAGGCTCCCAGCTCATCGGGAAGTCTTCTCTTTCTTTCTCCCTACCCTCCACTCTGCTCATGCTCTCTCTCTTGCTCACTCTCTCTCTCAAATAAATAAATTAAATATTTTAAGAAAAAGTCCTTAGGGAAGTCACTTAAACATGGATATGAAGCTACTATTTTTCTATGTATTCTTTTGTTGTTACTGTTAACATACAATGGTAAAATTACCATTGTATGTTAACATACAGTGCTCAATATAGTGATTCAGTGCTTCCATACAACACCTGGTGCTCATCATAAGTGTCCTTCATCCCATCACCTATTCCACCCTCCTCCCACTTGTGAGCCCTCTGGTAACCATCAGTTTGTTTTCTATAGTTAAGAATCTGTTTCTTGCTTTGCCCCCTCTCGCTTTTTTCCCTTTGCTCCTTTGTTTTGTTTCTTAAATTCCACATATGCATCCATCTTGTTACAGCTCTTTGTGTTGTGAGGTCTTGCTGGGAAAAACATAATTCCTGTTAAGCAATGCAAAGCTACTAAATGCCAACAACCACACATTTACTACTTGTGATTGTCTAATTTCACTCTTCGCACACTGTCAGTCCCTTGAGTTTTAGGCTATCTTTCTATCTCTAGATGGATATAACCAGAATTCAGTACGTGTTTAAAGGCAGTGTTCTTTAATCCTTGTTTTCTTAAGGTTACTATATTTGAAAGTGAAGATGCTAATTTTTATGTACTTTATTTTCATTTTATTGCAGAATCTCAGCACCCTTTCAGTTACTTAAATCTGTTTGAGTGTTTTGTATTGCATATTATTGAAGAATTAGTCATTAGTGCAGGGCAGGGCATTTCCCCCCAGAGAGAAAGACTTGATGGCTTACAATTTTGCTTTATAAGATTCTGCAGTCAAGCCTTCTCAACACACTCGCAATTGAGCCTGGCACAAAGAGTTCTAACTCTTACTGTGATGTGTTGCATCATTTTGCACCTTTTTAAATTTCCTCAATGACTCAAATCCTTTGGCCTTTGAAATGCATTTTTAACTGGAAAGATGTAAACAGCTCATTTAACTTGACCTTCAAATGTTCCTGCCTTTCTCATTCCTTTGGTGTGAATATAGCACAGCCCATTAGTATCCGCTCTAGTTGTGAAGTGGCATCCACTGTCCCCCAGCTCTTCCCTGTCATGATGCCAGTCATGCTTCCTCAATACTGACAAGCAATTATTAGTCTTTGTTTCCTTTATACTGTATATTGGCAAAACAATCATTGAAAGGAATTGTAGAGGTAGAAACTATTATCTTTCCACTATTGTGGTAACATAGCTTTTAGGCTTGCTGAGAATATCCATTAGTTTTGTCCTCTTATCTAAAAATGATTTCTTCTTTGCTTTGTATTGCTCCAGGAGTTGAATATTTCACCAACTTCTGCCACATCAGAGATGGATACTTTTACTTCTTCAATAGCTAGATCTTTTTTCTTACTGGTCTTTGTTCCAGGCTTAAAGGTCTTCTTGGTTCATTTCAATTCCAGTTGTATTGTAATTTGGATTTTCTTTTTAAAAAAGTCCATTTGACTCTCAGGAGCTTTATTTTCATC
Source organism: Spilogale gracilis (assembly GCA_004023965.1). Classification (NCBI taxonomy): domain Eukaryota; kingdom Metazoa; phylum Chordata; class Mammalia; order Carnivora; family Mephitidae; genus Spilogale; species Spilogale gracilis. Next base: position 28,482 of record PITA01000977.1, read on the forward strand.
TTTTTTTTTTTTTTTTCTTTTTGTATTAGTCTGACCTCAGTCTACTGATGCAAATTCATCTGGAGGTATAGTCATATAGACCATACATATATATAAATAGAATAAGAACACTTAGCTAGGTGCTTTACTCAAATTACAGCTAAGAAAATTTTGCTTTTGAAGTTTTGATTATATTAGACCTTGGAAGTCAAGCAAGTTTCTCTAAGTAAAATTATTCTTTCAAATTTTATGATAGACTCTTAAGTTTAGTCATTTCTTTTTTTTTTTTTTTAAGATTTTATTTATTTGACAGAGAGAAACACAGCCAGAGAGGGAACACAAGCAAGGGGAGTGAGAGAGGGAGAAGCAGGTTTCCTGCTGAGCAGGGAGCCCAATATGGGACTCGATCCTGGGTCTCCGGGATCATGACCTGAGCTGAAGGCAGTCGCTTAACCAACTGAACCACCCAGGCGCCCCAAGTTTAGTCATTTCTTAAAGGTTTACCATGTGGAAATAAATTAAGACCACCCAAAGGAGAACAAACAAAGGCTCGTTATTCAGAGCTTGCTCTTGCAAGTGAGTCAGCCACCATCACCTGGGTTTTGCAGAGACTCAAAGACAAGCAGGGGAGAGAATAGCTTTATAACAATAAAAAGAGAAGGCTTTTAGTATATCCCACTGGAGATCATTGGCGTGGGAAAGCTGCAGGTGAGCTATCTAGAAGCAGAGCATCCTGTGTGATTGTTTGAAGAGCATATTTGGCTTTCTGTGGATGATCCTGATTTGGGAGCTAGGCAACAATTAGGGAAGCTGGCATTCATTGACCAAGTCTGACCATTCTGAGTCAATTGCTACAGAGATTGTGGTTTGTTGTCTCCAGTAGACTGCTAACCTGTGGGTTAGTGTTCTATTGCCATATATTGTTTTGCTATAACCATTCTCTCAATCTCTAGAAGGCGTCTTTTCAAATTTTATTTTTTTTTAATATCAAAACCTAGCAATATCAATAGCAATGCTTTGTACTCTGCTTAACAATGACTGGGAAATATTTCTATCTAGTGGTTGCATTACAATCTATTTATTTACTCTTTTTTTTAAACCGTGAGTGTGAAAAAATAAAAGTACTTGATTGAGAATGTATATTTCATAAATGGTTCCTGTTCCTGTGAAGAGACATCTCTTATTTTAACCATGGCTTCGTAGTCTGCATGACCTTGAAAATGTCATTCAGTCTTTCCAAATGTATTTTATTAATCAAATTGGGGAATATATAACCATGTTATTTATGTGCTCTCAGTTTTTAAGATTGTTAGGTCATTACAATCTCCTTAAAGTATAAGTGAAAAAATATGCAGGCATAAAAGATAATTAAAAGTCATTAGTGTTCTTAAGATAGTGTAGGATTCTCTGGGAAGTGATGAAGCTAAGTCTTCCCCAGACAAGTAATGTTGTATCATTTATACCATGAGAACAATAAGAGGAGAGTCTCTGTGAATCATGAGATGTTGGGTAAGTAGGCAGGAACTGGCAAGTGTTTGCTTCTATCACTTACATATGTACATAGAATGCCATTCATTTTTTTTTTAAGATTTTATTTATTTATTTGACAGAGTGAAACACAGCTAGAGAGGGAACACAAGCAGAGGGACTGAGAGAGGGAGAAGCAGGCTTCCCGCTGAGCAGGAAGCATGATGTGGGGCTCAATCCCAGGTCTCCAGGATCATGACCTGAGCCAAAGGCAGTTGCTTAACCAACTGAGCTACCCAGGTGCCCCGCCATACATTTTTCTTAAAGATTTTTTATTTATTCCTTTCAGAGGGAGAGACAGAAAGAGACCAAGAGTACAAGGAGGGGGTAGGGTCAGAGGGAGAGGGAGAAGTGGATTTCCGCTGAGCAGGGAGCCCAATGTGGGGCTCAATCCCAAGACCTGACCTGACGGCAGATGCTTAACTGATTGAGTCACATAGGCACCCCAGAATACCATTCATTTTCTAAGAAGAAAGTGTGGTCAAGTGTTAGGGGACATCAGTGAGAAATGGAGAGGTGATTACCAAGGAGAAAAAATGCCTGTTATACAGTATCTTAGATTCCTTTTTAGTCTTGCACATTTCTACTGCTTCAAGTTGATATAAATGTATACTCAAAATCATTACATAAATCATTCCTCACCTTCCTCAATTATAGCTTAGATATGACTATTGAATAACGTTTTTCTAAGGATTGACTGACCTCCATGGTTCTCAACTTCTTATCTTCTCCCTCCTTCCTTACATAAGCAATTAATGTTAATATTACAAATAATAAACTATCAATAGTTTTTTTAAATTGAAGTTATAATGGTTGTATTGATCACTTCTAGATTATTCTTTGTAGATTTACACAAAAGGAGACTATCACAAATGATTAGTCAATATTTCATAAGGATGAAATTGTTTGCCAAAAATTATTTTTCTACTGGAAAAAATTTTTTCTACTAAAAAATTTTTTTTAACATGTATTGTGTATAGTATGTAGCTTTGTCACTGAAATTTGATGAGTGTAGGCATAGATTTATTCTACATTTTTGGATAGTAAAAATATAATTGTACATGCTTACACATATGTGTAATGTGTACATGCTTACACATTTTCTATTGACAAATTGACTTTACCCATCAAACAATGATAAATATTAAGGAATGAACTGTTGAAGCTAAGTTATGTTATAGAGATGTTTTCAGTCACCATGCTATTCCAAATCTCAAATAAAATAGATTAAATCATGGCCATAGTGGTCACTTTCCAATTCTTTCCAATGTGTTTGATTACAGTACTAGGTAGGAAAGAAAGACAACCCTCTTTGTTGACTGAAATTCTCAGCAGATATAAAACAAAGCTCCCAAACTTAAGGCCTTATAGAGCTGAGAAAATTCCCGAATGAATTTTCCAAGGATGTGTAGGCCATTGAATGCGGCATTGGATCCTGGCGTAAGGATCTAACTAACATTCATGGTATTTTTGCCATTTGATTGAACTATTGATGAAAAACAGGAAGCAAAGAGAGGGAAAGAGACATATATAGAGAGAAGATACCTGTGGAGTGGGAAATGTGGCCACAAAATGAACAAAATTACAGAAAGAGGCTTGATTTTGAAAATCTCACAGCCACAGAATGACTCAGATTCATGTAGTGATACTTAATCTGGGCTCTTTCTCTGTCCCCAGTTCCTTTCTAGTTCAGTCATTTTGATAAAACTCTTCTTCCCTTCTTTTATCTTCCATAGATTGACAGTCTAATTGGCAGAGCCAGACATGAGCAATGAGCATGATTATTGTTGCCTTCTATTTAAATGGAAGTAATTCTCAGCTTGAACACAGAACAACTCCAAAACACACTCAGAGATTAATTGTGCATGTTTATGAGTCTTAGAAATTAGAGTTTTAAACTCTGTCTATATAGTTGACCTTTCCTTATTTTATGTTAAATATAAAAACAGAGTTTTTCAATCAGACCAGATTAAACTGAGTAGTTTGCAAAAACAAAAGCCAAACTGAACTTCAATTGTTCAGGGTAATATTTCATGCAATGTCATTACTCACTAGTTAATCTTCTTGGCTAGACTGCCTTCCTTATCCATTATTATATAAGTGCTAAATAAACCTGGTCCCTGGGTTCTTTGAATGAATAAAAACTGATAAGCACCTTGGCCAATAATATCTGATAGGTCTCTCTGAAGCATGTTCTCTACTTCTCACTGACTTTCATATTTGTGATAAAATACCATGACCTTAAAGAGGAAATAGGTCTCTTCATACTGTCTGCTAGTTCTCTGTCTTCACTCACTCATTTATTCATTTATTGAATCATTCAGTTTCATTTATTAAGTGCCTTGTATGTGCTGGGTTCTATTCTAGAAACTTGAAGACATCAGTGAACAAAACAGACAAAGATGCTTGCCTTCATGGAGTTTTTAATCCAGGTGGGGTTGCAAAAGAAATAGGTGAAAAGCTATAAACATTTTAAACAGGCATCAAGAATGTCAGGAAGTGGGATACCTGGGGGGCTCAGTCGGGGAAGCGTCCGCTTTTGGTTTAGTTCGTGATCTCAGTCCTGGGATCAGGTCCCACATCAGAATCCTAGCTCAGGGAAGAGGAGAGATTGCTTCTCCTTTTGCCTTCTCTGTCATTTCCCCTTATTGTGTTTTTTTTCTCTATGACAAATAAATACATACAATCTTTAAAAAAAAAAGTCAGAAAGTGAATTATGATAAAAGTAGAACAAGAGAAGAACAACAGCAGGGAGCTTGTTTCCTCCTCTCTCTGCCTGCCTCTCTGCCTACTTGTGATCTCTCTATCAAATAATTAAATAAAATCTTTTTTAAAAAAAGATACTACCTGGTTCCCTTACTTCCACTTCTACTTTAGTACATTTTTTTCTCACTATAGCAGGAAGAGTTATATTTTCAGAATAAAAATCACTAAAAATCTGCAAAAATTTAATTTTGTATACTTGGTAAAATTTATAACTCATCACTGCGTTCCACAGTTTAACTCACTCAAGCCTCAGTGAGAATGTGAGATAGAAAAGACAGGAAAAAGGTAAGGAAGTAGAACTGATGAGAGAGCAGGCAGAAGGGAACAGAGTAGAAACTCTAGGTTGGGAACATGACTGGCATCATCACAGGGATAGCAAGGAAGCCAGATGGAGTGTGTGTCAGAGACAGAGTTGAAAAGAAAGGAAATCAGGAAGTGAAAGTAATCAGCTCATGAACAGCCTTGTGGGTCATTGTCCAGACTTTGGCTTTCACTCTGAAAGAGTTAGGGAACCATTAGAGAGCTTTGACCTAAGGTTTGACATTAACTTAAACTTTAAAAGCCTTGTTCTGGTTGCTGCTTGAGAATTGGTTCTAGTGACCTAGTAAGACCAGAGAGATGCAGGAGGGTTAGGAGGAAACTGTGATGAACTCCAGATGAGATTGAGTGTGGGACCAAGGAATTAGCATTCAAAAATGGCAGAAGTGGTAAGATTCTGCAAGTATTTGAAAGTAGAGTCAGGAGTATTTCCTGATACAAAGGATATGAAGTGTGACAGGAAGAGTGGAATCAAAGGATGCCAAGTATGTCTACTTCTCATTAACTTGCAACAACCATTTCAGATCAAGCCTGTGTCAGCTATCACCAGAGATGCCAGAAAGATACTACCTGGTTGGGCACCTGGGTGGCTCAGTGGGTTAAAGCCTCTGCCTTCAGCTCAGGTCATGATCTCAGGGTCCTGGGATTGAGTCCTGCGTTGGCTCTCTGCGCAGCAGGGAGCTTGTTTCCTCCTCTCTCTGCCTGTCTCTCTGCCTACTTGTGATCTCTCTATCAAATAATTAAATAAAATCTTTTTTTTAAAAAAAGATACTACCTGGTTCCCTTACTTCCACTTCTACTTTAGTACATTTTTTTCTCACTATAACAGGAAGAGTTATATTTTCAGAATAAAAATTACTAAAAATCTGCATTTAATTTTGTATACTTAGTAAAATTTATAACATTCTTAGCATGAAGTTTAAGGTGTAAAAAACAAATAGGATCTATTTAACATTCTCTCTGATCTTTTATTTAATCTCTCTCCTCTGCTCACTATGCTTCAGTTACCAGTTGCCTTCTTACTATATCTAGAATAGACCAAACTTATTGCTTCCTTAGGATCAGTGCTGTTCTTCTTGATGGAAAGTTCTGTCAGTTTTCTATGGCTCATTCCGTCACATGCTTGCTATTTCCTATGTCACTTCCTCTTCTGAACCTACGATATCAACTCCCCAAAATTTATGTTCTCTTTTTTTTGGACCCAAGACTTTCCTGATTTAGTAAAGTCATTATCCCAGGCCAATGAATCACAAGAGGAAGTGAGAAGTACCATTTCCCATTAAATACTCCCATATGGGGTACTTCACTGTTTTTCACTTTGTGGTCAGATGGAATGCAAATAGACCCACAGTGAATTTACATAATACATTGAAGATGAAAGAGGTTAACCAGTCTTATTCTATGAGTGATATGGAGGAGTGCACCCTACCTAACCATTTACCTGCACAGTACTATTTTGTGAGCAAGAAACAGACTTTATTATGTCTAAGAATTGTTTAGGTGAGGGTCTTCAGTATACTTTTCAGAGTCTATATGCCTTTAATTAGCCTGATAATGCAATGTACAAATCAAAAGAGCACTTTTTTTGTCATTTTATTAATTAGTATCTGATTTTATCTGTTTATTTCTCTGTTGCTTAAGTATGTAGTCTTTGTCTTTCTGTGAGAAATAAAAGCTTTATAGAGGCAGAAACTAAAAACATAAGTACTGAAACATTCTGCATATATAAAATTCCATGAGTCTGAAATGAATTTATTGTTATTGGAAGGGCCTAGTTTCAACTTCTTTTTGAGAAATTTGAAAATAAAGACTTAAGCATTTTTACTATATTCCACTAACAGGGACAGTTCAAGTTAACAAAAAAGTCTCAGCTGGTGAGGAAAAGTTCCTCTTTATAGAAGATAAATACAGAGTAGATGTTAATATTGGGAAATCTCCATTATGGGATCTTAGGGGAAAAAAAAAAAAAAACAAAATTGATTCAGGCAGAGACTGCTAATCTATGCCAAAATACTAAATGAAAGGTTACTAGGAAACTTACCAGTATTTGTAATGATAACAGAATATCTGGTTACTTGCTAGAGAAGAGTAAGCATGTACTACTTTACAATGAAAATATCAGGTTATCACCACTTTAACACTTTGTGTTCACAATTAATTTCATTTCTCTTTCAATGTAATGAATTGTGAAGAATATAGAATCACTTCTGAAGGTTTTTTTTGGCAAAATCTTTAATGTGACTGTCATAAGTCATTTAGATATAAATTTAGATTAAATATGTTTATAGATTAACTAAATAAATGCAATCAGAAGGATATAATTTGACAATTCTAGAAGAAACACTCACAAGTCAAGAAGGTAGGGCATCTTAAAAGAGAACTGGAAAAAAAAAAAAAGAGAGAGAGAGAACTGGAGGGCGCCTGGGTGACTCGGTTAAGCGACTGCCTTCGGCTCAGGTCATGATCCGTGAGACCCGGGATCGAGCCCCACTCCCTGCTCGGCGGGAAGCTTGCTTCTCCCTCTCTCACTGCCCCTGCTTGTGTTCCCTCTTTGGCTGTGTTTTTCTCTGTCAAATAAATAAGATCTTTAAAAAAAAGAGAGAACTGGCTTATTAATCTCTTCAGTAAATCAATGTCATTGAAAGTGATATGATTATGACTGACTAAATGATAGCTAGGGCAGGATTTCCACTTTCAACAATAAGACCTATGGTTCAGATTAAACCAACCACAAAGACCAACTAGAAAATATGAACAACATGTCAAAAAGATAGTTGTAGATGTCACAGAGCTGCCAACTGGACCTAGGATTCTATTCTTAATGAATGTATATTTTATTTTTCATTTTTAAAGATTTTGTTTATTTATTTGACAGAGAGAGACACAGCGAGAGAGGAAACACAAGCAGGGGGAGTGAGAGAGGGAGAAGCAGGCTTCCCGCTGAGCAGGGAGCCCAATATGGGGCTTGATCCCAGGACCCTGGGATCACGATCTGAACTCAAGGCAGACGCTTAACAACTCAGCCATCTAGACATCCCTGAATATATCTTTCAAAATATAAAGAAGCACTGAAGGCATTTCAGACAAGCAACACTGAGAAAATTTGCTGCAAGTAGAGCTGCCTGGAAAGAATTATTAAGATAATTTTTTCAAGCTGATGGAGAATGACCCCAAACGGAAGTCTGACAGCTCAAGAAGTAATCTACAGGGGCACCTGGGTGGCTCAGTCATTAAGCATCTGCCTTCGGCTCAGCTCAAGATCCCAGAGTCCTGGGTTCAAGCCCCACATTGGACTCTCTGCTTGGCGGGAAGCCTGCTTCTCCCTCTCTCACTCTCCCTGCTTGTGTTCCCTCTCCTGCTGTGTTTCTTTCTGTCAAATAAATAAATAAAATCTTAAAAAAAAAAAGAAGTAATCAACAGTGGAGGAAAGAATGTTTATGTGAATAAATCTGAGTGAATACTGACTGTACAAATACAAATAATATGTTTTAAAATAGACATATAAAATTAAATTATGCAGCAAAAATAGCTTATAGTTGGGGGAGTAAAAGGACTTAAATGTTCTAAGACTTAAATGTATATCTAAGAAGTGAATATACAAACTAATAATTTATATTTGAGTGTATTGACTCAAGAATGTATGTTGAATAAATCTCTAATAATGTAAAAATGTGTACATCAAACTAATTGAAAGAAAAATTGAAGATATAACGAAACTATAAGCAAATGGAATCTTTAAACCTAATGCATTAGCATTTTCCTTAAATATAAGTTAACTAAATGTATCAAAAGAATGGCATTATACTGTGTTTATTTTTTAATGCACTATTTCTGAGACAAACTAAACTTAAAGCTACATAAAAAGATGGAAAAGAAAGAAGGAAAACATATATTCTATGCAACTACTGACCAAGTAAAAGCTGTTGTAGCTGCATTAATATAAACTATTATTAGAGATAAAGAAGAATTTTATTGTCCTAAAAGTTCAAAAGATAAAAATTATTCTAAATTTTTATGAAAAATATGTATAAAGCAAAATCTACAGAAGTAAAAAGATGCACAGAAAAAAATCCATAATTGTGGTTGGAAATTTGAAATTTCATATTAGTAACTGATGGAATAAGGAGATAAAAATCAGTAAAGATATAGGAAATTTGAAAACAGTTAATAAATTTAACTGATTAACTTGAGATTATATATTCTTTAGCAGGGTACATGAGAGATCTTCCAAAATTGACCACATGGTGGGAAAAGGCAAGTTTCAAGATATCATATATTTAAAAAACTGCACAATCTATCCTCTTAACACAATTGAAATAAGTTAGAAACCCATAATAAGAAGATACTGAGAAACTACTCATATTTTGGAAACTTAAACAGTGTACTTTTAAATAACCTATGGGTTAATGAATAAATCACAACAAAAAATTTGAAAATATTTGACCTTCATGGTAATGAAATCATTATTGATCAAATATGTGGAATGAAGCTATTGTTATGCTTAGGGAAAAATTTATAGCTTAAATGCAAATGTTTAATAAAGAAGATAGACTGAAATGCAGTTATATAAGGAGCCATCTCAAAAAGCTAAAAAAAGAATAACTAAACCTAAAGTAGAAAGAAATGGGAAATAAAAGTACTGAAATTATTAAAATAATGGAAGTGGACTATGGAGATGACAATCAGAACCAAATGTTATTTCTTCAATAAAATTTATAAAATTGATAATACTTTGTGGGACTCATCAAGAAAAAAAGAAGAGAGAAAAAATCATTAGTTTTGGAAATGAATAAGAGGTGAGTATTACTACAGGTCTTACAAAACTATAATGAGAATATCATGAACAACTGCAAGCCAATTGGTTTAAAAATTATATAAAGTAGACAATTTTTTACCAACATTTATGGAAATTAAATTAAAAAAAATTTTAGTTCCCTATTGGTTAATTAAACTTAATCTCTAATTGGAAGACTTCCTACAAAGGAATCTCCAGATCCAGATGGCTTCTTTAGGCCCAGATGTTTATTGACTAGGAATAAACATTTTCAATTTCCCATGAATATACTCAGAGAATGAAAAAAAGAGGGAATAATTGCAACGCTAACTTATGAATCTGGTGTATACTTGATAACAAAATATGACATGAAATCCATAAGAAAGAAATAGTAAGGGCCTGTCCATCCATGAGCATCGATACAAAAAGACTAAATAGAATATTAGCAGATTGAATCCCAAAACATAGATGAAGGATAATGTATTACAAAAAAGTTAGTCTATTCTAGGAGTGTAAGTAATTATATAATATTTGAAAATATCTAAATAGAGTAATTCAGGGTATTAATGGAAGAAAAAATAAAGATAGTAATATGATTATCCTAATAGTTACAGCAATAGTATTTGCTAAAACTCAACATCTATAAAATTTGTTAGAAAACAAAAAATAAATATTTAATCTAATAAATAGATGGCTATAAACACAGCTAGCATTTCAATTAATGATACATTTTGAGATATTTCATCTGCGATCAGGATGAACACAGGATGACTACATTCCTTTAACATTGTGTTGGTGGTCATAGCCAGTACAAAAGAGACAACTGAGGAAATAAAATATCTAAGAATTAAAAAGGGAACTATAAAACACGTATTAGTGATAAGTTATATATATTGGTTTAAAATTCAGAGGAATCTATAAATACACTGTTTGTACCAATAATATAGCAGAACCTTTAAATTTCAGGTAATTATACAAAAATAACTTGTATTTTTATACACAGATAAAACATGATTAGGAAATGAAATGATGTTAACTTTTTAAATAACATAGAAGCAATCCAATATCTAGGGATAAATCTAATAAAAAAAATCTATGACTTCCACACTGAAAACTACAAAACATTATTTAAATAGTTTATTTTTTTAAAGATTTTATTTATTTATTTGAGAGAGAGAGATAGAGAGAGAGAGCAGAAGAAGGGGCAGAGGAAGAGGGAGAAGTAGACTCCCTGTTCAGCAGGGAGCCTGAGGCAGGGCTCAATCAGGACCCTGAGACCGTGACTTCAGCCAAAGACAGATGTTTAACTGACTGAGCCATCCAAACATTTTACTTTACAAAAGTTTAAAAGAAGACCCGAGTAAATGGTGTGTTCATTGAATGGGGAATATTAAAAAATTACCAACACAGGCACCTGGGTGGCTTGGTCAGTTGCGCATCTGACTCTTGGCTGTGGCTCAGGTCATGATCTCAGGGTTAGAATATTGAGCCCTGGATTGGGTTCCCTGTTCAATGGGGAATCTGCTTGAGAGTCGCTTCCTCTCGCTCTGGCCCTCCCCCTTGCTCTCTCTCTCTCTTTCTCAAAATAAAATAAATAAATCTTAAAAAAAGTTTACAAAGAGTATCACTTTGTTCCAGGTTGATCTATGTATACAATACCAGTAGGTATTTCCACAGACTTTTTTTTTTTAATGTGAAAGAAAAAGGAAAAGCTGTTTCCAAAATAAACATGCTTATTCAAAGGACCAAGGAAAGCAAAGATACTTTGTAGAATTAAGGAGGAAACTCTCAACATGGTTTTAAGAGCTAGGGTAACAGTTCTGTTTAGGGAGGAGGGTTGGGATATTGATTGAGACAGGGACAGACAGGAATAATGGCACTTCTGAAATGCTAGTTTATTCCTTGACAAGAATGGCAATTAATAGTTGAGGTCAATGAGTGGTAATTCACTGGCTCTGTGCTTATTATAATTCATGTGCTTTTCTGCATGTATATTACAATTTAAAAAATGTTTAAATCATTAAGAGACCCTACAGATGTGTGTTATGTGTATTCATTGATTTAGTCCTTGTTTGAAAATGGAATTGCAAAAGGATTTTGATTGATATTGGGGAAATTTGAATATAAGTTTTTTAAAGATTTTATTTATTTATTTGAGAGAGAGAGAGAGAGAGAGAGAGAGAGAGAGAGAGAGAGAGAGAGATCGTGCAGCACATGTGCCCATGTGGTAATGAGTGGGGAAAGGGAAAGAGGGAGAAGGAGAGGGTAAAGCAGACTCCCTGCGGAACAGGGAGCCTGAAGAGAAGCTTCTGGGAAGCTTCTCCCAAGAGAAGCTCCTGGGAGGCTAACTGAGGTCACAGGCAGAAGTTGACACACCACAACTCCCCCCATGGGATATATGTAACATTCCTCAGGCACTCCCAGCTGCCCTAAAGGAAAAACAAATAGTTAATTTATAGAGATTACAATCCTGGAAGACAGGAGTCTCCCTCAGTTTACAAAAGTCTTAGCAGTTTAGAAGAACAAAGCATTTCTATCAATTGCCTAGCTTCCAGAAGACAATGTAGACACAATTAAATGTCCTTATAATCCGCAGCCTATTGACAGATGCTTGATGTGGGCAAAGTGTAATGTTATTCCAGGAAGCTCCCAACTATCTTATTGTTAATGCTTTGCTAGAAGGAAGAACAACCTTACCTTGACAACGGCAGGACTTTAGTATTCTGTTAGTGTTCTATAAACACACAGAAATCTTTTTGAAACCCCCTTTTTCCTTACCCTCCCCAAACTCTATTGTATGTAATCTGCAACCCTTCCCTACCCTGGTGCAGCAGCTCTTTCTGCCCATTGCTCCTGTCGCAAGCTTTAATAAAACCACCATTTTGCACCAAAGATGTCTCAAGAATCATTTCTTGGCCCTCAGCTCTGGACCTCACCTCACCTATATTCTAAAACCCCATCAATAACCTGAACCAAACACAGACGCTTAACTGACAGAGCCACACAGACTCCCTAAACTGTATTCAATGATAATAAGCAATTACTATTAATTTTGTTATAATGATGGCATTGTTGCTCAACTGAAAGTGGTTTTATTTTTTATAGTAATATGTTTTCAAATATTTAGAGTTAGAAACACACAATGTAACTTACTTTAGAATACTTCTGCTACATAACATTTTTTTAAAAAAATGATTTTATTTATTTGACAGAGAGATCACAAATAGGCAGAGAGAGAGAGAGGAGGAAGCAGGCTCCCTGCTGAACAGAGAGCCCAACACGGGCCTAGATCTCAGGACCCTGAGATCATGACCTGAGCCGAAGGCAGAGGCTTTAACCCACTGAGCCACCCAGGTGCCCTGGCAAAACTTTTTAACCAACATGTTGATGAAAAAGAAATGATCTATCTGAATTTTCTCCTTAACCAAGGGGGTTATAGTAGTATTTTTAATCTCAAAAATTTGATTTTATTAAATATATATATTTTTTCATGATGAAGTTGTTTTTCCTTGGAGTGAGGGGTGGTTCATCATCCAAAAGCAGTTATCAGACTTCACATGTACACATAGACATTGTCTGGTTGAGTCTTGCCTGAACAGTTCCTGGGTTATAGACTAGAAGATAGTAAAATTTTTCTTTATTATATGTGTTATTTGGTTACTTTTGTTTGATTTGTCTTTTGTTGTAAAATGTAGCATAATAAATGCTGGCATAGAGTGGAGCAGGAAAATACATCAATTAATTATTGGTTTCTAGTTACTTGGGGGTAATCACGACTCTAGGAAAGGGAGCTTTTAGAACATTAGAGGCACGTTGAGTGGAGACACCCTGGATGGAAAGAAACTGTTCTGACTAATGGGATGCCTTTTATTGAACTGTAAATTCAATTTAAAACTTCTCAAAATCTTCTTCTTCTTCTTCTTCTTCTTCTTCTTCTTCTTCTTCTTCTTCTTCTTCTTCTTCTTCTTTGAAAGAAATGGAAACTGGAAGAGAAAACCTTTTTGTGACAAAGTCTGGCATGAGGCCCACTTGAATGTAACTCTTACAAACACTCAGTAAATAAGAAAGACATACAGACACCTTGTTTTTCCAAAGCTTGTATATATAGCAGGTGCCTTGAAATCTATAATTATAATTCACACGAGAGTTTAGGAATTGTTTTAAATTAACATTAACCTCTTTCTCCAATAAGGATAAGTGTCTATTAGAATATGATGCTTTCTGTAGGCTGCTCTTGTTTCCAGCCAAGCTTTATACAATATTTACATTCAGTCCCATTCTTGTAATTACACCTTTCCTTGAAGCCATTAGCAGTATTGAGAAAATGATTCTTTCATTTCGAATTTGTCTTCCAGCTAAATCCCAAATTGTTACCACAGAATAGCCCATGTTCTCTCCTCTCCACAAGTAACACATTTAGACCTAAGAATTTAAAGCCTAAGAAGTTTTAAAGGCTATATCAAGTAAACAGAATCTCAATTTAGAAACTCTTAATTGTCTGTACTAATGGAGGTTTGCATAGCCCAGATAAATTGAAGCAAGGGGAAACCTGAAGCTTCACTTAGCGTCTGATTTTAACCCTCATTTTCTCTTTTTTCTCTTTCTCCCTCTGGCTAGATCTCAGCAGTTTAAAATGAGCAGTAGAATTCAGCTGAATTGGCCTTCTTTGTCTTCTGTGCTTTCAACATCCTCTTCTCTGGGTTGAAAGTTCTAACAGAGTGATAGTGAGGAGAAGGGGAAGTGGGAGGAGATGAAATACAGCCCGGTTGTTTCCTACAGTGGATAATTCATTATGGGATAATGGAGATTTCCTTATTTAACTTACAATGGCATAAAACAATTTTAAAAAATTACTTTATGTGGTGATAAAATCCACAGGCCAATGACACTGGTGTGTGTGTGTGTGTGTGTGTGTGTGTGATTTGCTTTCAATATTTTGTCTGGTCAGAGAAAAAGAGGGTAGAACCCAGAGTGGCTAGTGCACATTGTGTACTTAGCTTCAAGAGCCTTACAATCACATTTAGTTCCATAATAGATACCAAACAATGCAATCACATTTAGTTCCATAATAGATACCAAAATCATTTATTAGTTATTACTCACCAGGATGTGGAGTTGTCTTAATGCTTCATTCATTGTCTTCCAAATAAATGTCTATACTGCACTATTTACATCACAAGGCAATAGGTGGTATATTGGATTGATTTTTCTGTCTTAATAGCAGAACATTTGCAAAGATGAGCCAGGAAAATTATCCTGAAATAGATGATTTATAGTATGTTATTAAAGGCTACCAAGGCACTTACTGTAAAGACTCTATGAATAAATTTATATTTTTCAAGACTCTTCACACATAGTCGAAGTCATTTTCAAGTTTGTGGACAAAGATACTCTTAGAGTGATAAGTACATGTATTTATTTTTGTCTCTGGACCATTTTCTACTCTCATGCATAAGGCCATATACAAGTCAGTGGGGATACCTTAGTGAACAATATAGAAAAGATCCAAGCTTAGATGGAGTCAGCTACATTTATAGAATACTTAAAATGTGCCTGACACTGATTTAAATATCCTATGTGTGTTAACTCATGCCATTCTCAGAACCGCCCTATGAGGTAAGCTAGTCTTATTTTACAATGATGACACAAAGGTAGCAAATGGTTACATATTGTCCCCCAGGGCTGTGCAAGTGTTGAATGAAGCCTAGATCTAAATTTTTTTTTAACATTTTATTTATTTATTTGACAGAGAGAGAGATCACAAACAGGTGGAGAGGCAGGCAGAGAGAGCCAGGGAAGCAGGCTCCCTGCTCAGCAGATAGCTTGACCTGGGACTAGATCCCATAACCCTGAGATCATGACCTGAGCCGAAGGCAGAGGCTTAACCCTCTGAGCCACCCAGGTGTCCCTGGATCCAAATCTTAATAAATTGGCTAGTCTGTGCTCTTCACCATGCTATTTCTCAGTGTGAGCACAATGGAGTTTGCAGTCTAGTGTGCTATTGACAAGAAATAAGAAGTGAAGAAAAAAAATAGGTGTTTGAAAGAAAAAAAAAATTCCTAATTTGTATTCTTTACAATGTTACCAAGTTTGCAAACCATGATACCTAGCATGAGCAATGGCCATTTGGGGAAAACAAACAAACAAATAAAAACACTTTTAAGTATTGCTTTAAACAGTAAAGGAAGACAGACCAGGAGATCTCGGGATACTTCCTGGACTGGATGAGAGGGTTCTCTACAGATCATAAAAGGGGAAGTTCTGGCTTCCTTAAGATGAATGTATTTTATTCCTCCTTCTGCTTTGCATCATGTGACATTGGCTAGTTTATCAGGACAGGGAGAATTTGCAAATAAGTCTTTCTTTGTCTCTTTTTTTTACCATATCTATTATAAATCTACATTTACCTTCATCTTATCCCAGGCAGCCCTAGGGCAAAGGAGAGGATTGGGTTACCAACATCTTGGGAAAAAAAATGCTTTTTTGGAAATACCTGATGATCCGCTAGACAGAGTTCTAGGTTTCATGAGAGACACATTTTGTACTGCACTTGTGTTGGAAATAATAGGCTAAGTAAGTATTATGGTGACACCCAACTCCAAAATGCCATTGTTTCAACAAAATAAATTATACTTCACATAGTTCCTCAGGGATACCTCATATAGTATTCCCAAGCTGATAGATGCTCCATCATTACATTATTATACCATATAAAATGGAATTTACTGGGTCACCTCAGCAATGGAAAAGATACCAAGTTTTTAAACTGGGGCTTAGAAGCAGCTTGGCATTACCACCTACATGCCATTGGCCAACCTAGGTGGATGACCTCTTTAAAAGGGATAAAGAAATTGGGACATCGGATAGCAAATTGGGTGAGAATGACTGTCTCTGCCACAATACATTCTCTAGTCACCAAAGAGTCATTTGCTTCCTGTTTCCATACTTACAACACGCTCAGTTGTCTCCAAAAGAATTCAGTCTACCCAAACTCAATCCAATCAACATTCTGAGCTCAAAGTCTAGGATCTCTGGGTGTTGTGTATTATTTTAAAAGTTGTATATCTAGCTTTAGAGACCAGTGAATTTTAAAATCAAGTTACTTTTCTAGTATAGTATAGTGGATATTACAAAATAATAATATAAAGATAATATCCATGGTAAATACTATCATGTGGGAAGAGGAAGGGTGAGTACCACAAAGTAGTGACTGGTACATATTATTTCCAGAATCCTACTGAACAAATAGAATGAGGACTCTTATGCCAAGGGTAGGAAATTTCCCTTAAAGAGAACCTAATTTGTGCACTTGTCCATTCTTCTTAATGGTCCCTGATGCTACTGCGGGATATTGTTTCATTTCCTTGGCCCCATCCAAGATGAGTAGGGGGGAAAATGAGCTAACTAGGAGCTGAGCAATTTTCTTAACTCACTGTCTGTTGTATGAAAGTTAAGTTTTTAGGAGTTATAGAATTTTTTGGTCCAGATTTCTGTTTTGTATGGCAGGTCAATTATCTCAAATATGTAAAATGTTCCTTATTTTTGTGATTCCAGTCCATTTCAAGTAACAACAGGTACAGAAGTACTAACAGTACTTTCCTAGCTATAATTCTTAGATCAATTTTATTCTTCTGCCTTCCTGTCTTTGTATCTCTTTCTCTTAATATAAAGAGTTACCTTGAGAGTTTCAGGTTTTTTTCTTAATCATATTTTCCCCTGAGCTAAAAATTTCAAAACAGACTAAATTGTGACATTTAAAGTTAGGACAGTGGCTACCTTGCTGAGTAGGAACACAGAGAACATAAAGCAAATTTCTCAGGGGCAAGAATATATTATTTATTGATCTGGTTATACAGATCTATCCACCCTATGAATATTATGTGGGCCCTAAAATGATTTGTGCAATTATATTGATATATGTCATGCTTCATAAAAAAGTTTACTTTAAAAAAGAGACTAAAATGAATTAATCTTCATCTATTGATAGACTAGCTGTTTCAGAACAATACTCCAACTTAGAACAACGAGAATATTTACTCCCAACAATCATGGGAAGGAGTGGAATCTTCCATCTTGGTTCATGAGAATGTTGACAGGAAAGAGCTAAGAAGACAGGAATGGATATATACTTTATTTACTCTTGTGTAAATGCTTAGAAATTGAATGACTGGGAACCATTGTAGATGCATGCTTCACTTTTTCAGAAACTTCCAAGCTGTTTTCCAATTTGACTATCCCCTTTTGCATTTCCAAAAATTGTGTATGAAAGTTCCAGATTGTCCACATTCATGAAATTTTGCATTCTGTCTTTTAAATTTTAGCTATTCTGATAAGTAGTATCTCTTTGTGATCTTAATTTGTGATTTCTTTAATGACAGACAATATTGAGCTCCTTTTTATGTACTTATTTGATATCCATATATCTTTCTGGTGAAACGATGTTCAAATAATTGCTTTTTTTTATTGGACTTTTTTATTGTTGAGTTTTGTGAGTCTTTATATATTCTGAATCCTCTTTATCGGGTTTTATTTACAAATATTTCTTTTTTTTTAAAAAGATTTTATTTATTTGACAGAGAGAAACACAAGCAGGGGGAGTGAGAGAGGAAGAAGCAGGCTTCCCCCGAGCAGGCAGCCCGATGTGGGACTCGATCCGGGGTCTCCGGGATCATGACCTGAGCCGAAGGCAGTCCCTCAACCAACTGAGCCACCCAGGCGCCCCAGTTTCTGAGCTCATGAAGACTATGTATGGCAAGAGTCATAATTGTCTCAGATGTCTGCCTCTAGTAATATGCTATAAGAAGAATACAGAAACAAAATAATATGAATAATTTGGGCAACATGGAAGCCACATGGAACACTATGAAATGCTCATTATGTCTTCAAAAGCTATTCTGGAAGACTTCATAGACAAAATGGTATCTGAGTTAGGCTTTATTGGGTAGGTAAAATAGTTGATGAAGTTAATGACCCATGTATTCATTTGTGTCACTATCTTCTTAATGACCAAGGATCTTTTTAAGGAATGGACAGGGCATTAGGAAAGGGATCCTAACCTCTTCTTTTTTGGTGTTCAAAGCTATCATGGTATGGCTAATGGACCAAAGCAACCCAGATTGAGGGACTTCTTGGAAAAGACAATGATGGTCTCCAAGTTCGACTTCCTCTTAAACAAAGTGAATGTGGGACTGGTAACCAAGAGGCAATGTAGAGCTGAGACAACTCTAGAAATGCCTGATTGTGGATACTGTTTGTGACTGATGGTATATTCTCTCCTTGCTGGTGTTCCTTTAGATCAGGGATGAACAGTCATTTTCTATAAAAGTACCTATAGTAAATATTGAGGGTTTGATGGATGTATATGGCCTCTGCCACATATTTTTCTTCATTGGCTTTTAAAAAAAATTAAAAATCATTTGAAAGTATAAAAAACATTCTTAGATAATGAGCCATAGAAAAATTGGCTGCAGACTGACATACATGCTGTCATTTGCCAATTCCTGCTTTGGACCTTCTCTTTGAAATTGGAATTCACATGTCACCCCAAGAGTGTAATACTGGGGACCAAGACAATTTTGGCAGGGAGGATAGGTGAGTGGGTTTTACCCTGAGGAAATAATTATCTCCTTTCACTTCCTAAAGGGCCACTCCATCACATATAGCCTCACCAGAGGAAGGATTTATACAAAGCTATCAGGTTGCTTTGATATTTTCAGGCTCCCCACAATTTATTTGGCTATCAGAGTGTTGTTTTTATTTGCAAATATTTCTGTGCTCATGAACACTATTACCTGTATGGCAAGAGTCATAATTGTCTCAGATGTCTGCCTCTAGTAATATGCTATAAGAAGAATACAGAAACAAAATAATATGAATAATATGGGCAACATGGAAGCCACATGGAGCACTATGAAATGCTCATTATGTCTTCAACACAACACTAGCATTCTGTAGTTTTGATCTTAGACTATCCAAGGGCAAAACAATAGAGCTACTTAAAGAATAACCAAAGGTATTTCTGATAGAAACCAAAAGTATAGAGGTACCCAGCAGTCAATGGCAACAATGGCAGGAAACACACACACACACACACACACACACACACACACACACACACCTGAGTTCTTGCTCTTGCCCAGGAGGTAAAAACAGTAATATCAAGGAAGGACTGATTCAGTGATCCCCTTCAATAAGTCATAAGAATCCTGGGAATACTTGGGTAGAACTCTGGGAAAGTCCAGATTCCTTGCCTTGCTGGCTTTGGCCTTTCTGGGGTAGTTATGTCAGTTACATGTAGATCTATATCTGTAGAAGAGGTTCTATGGCAAAATATTTTTGTGGGATTTCAAATCCAAACTTCACCACATAATAATTTTATGTCCATGGGACATTACCAAGAGTTACAAATTCTCTGCACCCTAGCTCGCCCATATGCAAAATCATCTTCGTAATAGTACCTGTTTTATAGGGTTGCTCTGACATCTAAATAAAAATGATACATATATAGTGCTTATAGGAATGGCTGGCACACTCTAAGCCCTCAATCAAACTTAGATATTTCTGTATGATAAAAATTTTTAAAAAGCACTATATATATATATATATGTATATATATATGCACTATATATATGTATATGTATATATAGTGCTTTTAAAAATACATTTATATTTATATATATTTTTAAATATATTTGATGTGTATGTGTGTATATATACATATATATATCTCAAAATTTTAACATGGTATTTATTTGGTTCATGGCTATCAAAAATTCTAATTTTCATCTGTGATTTCTTCTGTACTTTCCAAATGTTTAACAGTGGCACATCAAAGCAGTGAGTGATGGGGCACTTGGATGGCTCAGTTGATTAAGCAACTGCCTTCAGCTCAGGTCATGATCCCAGAGGCCAGGGATCAAATCCCATATTGGGCTCCCTGCTCGGTGGGAGGCTTGCTTTTCCCTCTCTTACTCCCCCTGCTTGTGTTCCCTCTCTCACTGTGTTTCTCTCTGTCAAATAAATAAATAAAATCTTTAAAAAAAAAAAGCAGTGAGTGACAATATTTTTCGTGGAGTACATTGTCATCATAATAGTCTGATTCACCTAGTTAAATATTTCTGAGTGTAGATCTTGTGTGGTGTGATTGGAGTGAACAACACTAGCATTGAATTATGCCCTTTATTTTAAAGCATGACTGCTGGAAAGTTCTAATCCTAGTATATCCTATTCTATCATGTTGCAAGGAGGAGTCTCAAAAACTCATAGCTCCATGATCAAGGGAAGGTTAGCTCCAGTTAGGGCAAATTAGAAAACACATCTGGCAAATGGCCAACATAGCCCATCAGTCAGTAAAGTAAGGATGGGTTCTTATTTATTAAACAATCCAAGTACCAGTTCCAAACCCTAGTCCCCTCAGAATTTCAGTAAAGCACATTTTCTCCATCATGTTCAACACTGGGTGCTGCTGCCACCAGTTTATTTGAAACAGAAGAGGAAGCGCTATATGATGTCAGGCCACCTAATGATTAATTAGTGCTCCTCTCATGCAGCACATTAGGAGGATGCTTTTGCTAAAGTCATGATTAACTTTAGAGTTGCAGATGTTGGAACAACCATGTCGTAGCAATGCTGTATTGACAAATGGTGTATTTAGGTATCATCATGTTTGGTGATTTAATTGCATTCCTAGAAAGTGTTTGTTTCCTATTATCCTTAAAACAGCATCATTATGGAAATCCTATAGGTGCTCATGGAAAAAAATAAATGTAAACACATGCAACATAAATGTAGCAGTGCTCTGGTATTATTTATATTCATGTATATGTATGTATTCATGCCATTTTCTAGCTTTTGCTAGAAATCCATTTGTGAAATCTATTTGAAGTAATGCAAGACATATGCATATATATTATATCTCAATTTTTTGTGACAACGATATTCCAAAAGTATAGATAAATTGAAAAATCAGAGGCAAGGTTAAAATCTAACAACCAAAGTAGCTGAGAATAACTAAGAAAGGACTTTTTGTAATGACAAATATTAAAGACCTCTCTTCACTCAACTTGAATTATTTCCTTCAGTATGTTCCCCAATGTTTGGGTTGCAGCCGACACAAATTTTAATAATCCGTATGATATTGAAAATCTGACATTGGGAAATATATTATAATGAATATAGCTTTGGGCACTAGGTCACTCAGAGGTTAGCTCATATGTATAGATTTTTTAAAAAAAACCTAATGTGTCTTTATTTTCCACCTAGATTTAATCATGGTATATTTCCCAAGTTTTAATACTTGTTTAGGGCAGAATTAATAAAAAACCAAGTGGTGTTTGTGTATGTGATTTTTTTTTTGTATTTCAATCAAAGTGCAAAAATTACTCTCAATGCAAACAAAGGTGGATTGTTGTTCAGTGAGAAAATAAGAAATATTGATATTATCAATTAGTTCTATTTTTATTGCTAGTATTACTATGAATCATTGTTGATGACCTGAGATTCTACCAGGTGATAGATTGCAGAGAGGCAACTTTTTACTTAGAGCAGAATTTTGTTAAAGCACAAATGATTCAGATATACACACAAATTCCCAGAGGTGCGAGGAGTAAATGAGATAATGAAAAACAAAATTACTTTTAAAATCATACAGCTCTATACAAGTCTAAAAGACTATTATTGTCATCACTATTAATTTTCATTATTATTTTTTATTTTACCTTATAAAATTATGTCTCCAGAACTAGAGCTAATATGTGTATTTTTTCCATTTGTCTTTTCCAGAATGTCATATAAAAGAAGTCACAGGAGAGAGTGAGGGATAAATAAGCAGAGCACAGAGGAATTTTAGGACAGTGAAAATACTCTGTTTGATACCATAATGTTGGATATATATACTACACATTTTTCAAAACCTGTAGAGTGTATAACACCAAAAGTGAATTCTAATGTAAACTATGGGCTCCAGATGATTATATGTTAGTATAGGTTCATTAATTATAACAAATATGCCACCCTGGTGGGAGGTGTGATGGGGGAGGGGTATGCATGTGTGGAGATGGGAGGGTGTATGAGAAATCTCTGTTCATTCTCCTCAATTTTATTGTGAACCAGAATCTGCTTTAGCAAATTAAAGTCTTAATTTAAGATAAAAAATGCAGTAAAAGGGATCATAGAACGTGTATCTTTCTAAGACTGTATTGCTTCACACAGAATGATGCATTTGAGATCCATCTATGTTGTTGGTATGGGAATTGCTTGCTTTGTCATTATTGGGTAGTATTCCATTGTTCGGATATACCACAGTTTATTCATTTGCCAAGGGAAGGATATTTCGGTTGTTTTCAGCTTTGGTGATTACGAATAAAGCTATTAGATATATTTGTATGCAGGTTTTTGAGTGCGCATATGGCTTCATTTCACATGCACAATGCCTAAATGTCAGATCGCTGCGCTGCACAGTGAACATTTGTCTGACTTCACAAAAACCAGCCAAAGTACTTTTAAAGTGAATATCATTTTGTATTCCCACAAGACGTGTCTGAGATTTCCAGTTGTTGTTTATCCTACTCAATATTTATTATTGACAGTTTCTTTCATTTTAGTTATTCAAATAATTGTGTGGTAGTTTCTAATTAGGGTTTAAATTTGCATTATTTTAATGAAATAAAGATATTGAATACTTTTTGGTGCATATTTGCCATTTCCTATATCTACCCATATTGATGAATGCCTGTTTAAATTTTTGCCCATTTTTAAATATTTATATATGTCTATATACCTTGTTGTGTTTAAATATTTAAATTAGGAGTTAACAAAATCAATTTCTTAAAGTTTTTCAGTGAGATTTATAAGAAGAGGAATAAAACAATAAAACATTTATTGTGTCCTTTAAGTTTTGAAAATAACAGAAATCTCAAAAGAAGGAAGTGGCAGAAC
This sequence comes from Spilogale gracilis, assembly GCA_004023965.1. Lineage (NCBI taxonomy): Eukaryota > Metazoa > Chordata > Mammalia > Carnivora > Mephitidae > Spilogale > Spilogale gracilis. The sequence goes on from PITA01000977.1 coordinate 51,781, forward strand.
AACCAAAGAAATAGAAACTAAATTTAGTGGTTTTTATTTATTCCATCAAAGCATGGTCCAAAGTTACTATGAAGTAGGCTGCAAAAAGAGTAAGTTAAAGTACAGAAAGTAAAAGCACACTTAGCTTAATATTTATCTCATAGAGGTATGAAAGAATAATAGCATGTGGAGACCCTGAGTGGCTAGTTTTTAAACAAATGTTTAAAAACAAACAAAAACAAATAAAATCTTTAGTTTACTTCCAATCTAAGATATTACCTTATATGTGTTGAAGATTCCTATGATTTTTCAGAACTTCATACAATTTTCTAGAGCAACAGTGCTATGATGCCTTTCCTTGGAAAGGCATATATATATATACACACATACATACATATATATGTATGTATGTATATGTATATGCATGTATATATGTGTATATGTATACATGTATATATGCATATATGTATATATATGTATATAAATAAATATATATATATATATATATATATATATATTAGAGAGAGAGAGAGAGAGAGAGAGTGAGAGAAAAAGCAGGGGGAGCTGCACTTAGAGGCAGAGGGAGAAGCAGGCTCCCCATTGAACAGGAACCTCGATGTGGGGCTCCCTCCCAGGACCTGGGATCATGGTCTGAGACAAAGGCAGATGCTTAAACAACTGAACCACCAAGGTGCCCTGAGGAGATATTTCTAATATAGTTAAACTGAAATCCAATCTTTCAGAACTATTGTTCCTCATGGACAAATTCAGTCTGCAAATTGTATTTTAGAGGTTTTACAAATAAATTATGATCATTTAATATGTTCTTTTCTGATAAATGCTGAAGGGAATGTTGAAAATACAGCTCTAATATGATATACTCTATGACTCATCTCGGGGAGAGTTTCTAAGGTTGTTCTTTATTGTACCTGATATGCAAGTGCTTACGAAGCATATTTTGTTGGGGCACCTGGGTGGCTCAGAGGGTTAAGTGTCTGCTTTTTGCTTAGGTCATGATCTCAGGGTCCTGGAATCAAGCCCCAAATCAGGTTCTCTGCTCAGTGGGGAGCCTGTTTTGCTCCCTCTCTCTCTGCCTACCTCTCTTGCTACTTGTGCGCTCTCTCTCTATCTCTTTCTCTCTCTCTCTGTCAAATAAGTACATTTAAAAAAATCTTCTTAAAAAAAGCATATGTTTACTTTTCAAGATGCTACATTAATAGGTTTGTTGTAAACCTGAAACATATTTTGATTTTTCACTAACTTTACAGAAGTTGTAGTATTCTTAGTATTCTATTCCTTCTAGGAAACAAAATCTTCTCAAGACTTTCCTTTCTGAATAGTGTTTGATACAGTTACAATGTTGTTATTTCCTAGAACTTACACAGTCAGAAATAAAAATGTGTGGATTTCCAAGTCACACTGAACATACACTTGAATGAGTCAGATTAGTGATGAAAATAAACACACATGGGTAACTGAACAGTGAAAATAGTTAACTGATTTTTTTAATTTAATAGATATTTCTATGACTTATGTAATGTCTACTACCATTATTCAGAAGAATCTTCTTCCCTGTTTTTAATGGACATATAATATCTAATGATAAAAATCCTATCTGGATTATATTTCATTATTTTTAAAATGAATTAATCTCTTCTATTTCTACCCATAAAATGGGAAGCCATCAATATATCTGGAAATAAGGTCATCTAACTTGCCTAACAGTTAATGTGCTGTAATGCAACAAATGTTGTGGGAAAATACCACGTTCAAAAATAGGAATACTTTTAGATGTTTCCTCATAAGACCCATGGATATTTCAGTCATTCGTAGAGAGGGATCACCTGTAATCAACAGGATAAAAAGGATAATCATCTCTCTTTAATGTAATCTTGTGGCTTTCTGAAAAGAAAATATCTCTGTTACATTTATCAGTGACTGTTCGTCCCCACTCTGTGCAAACTGAAGTTAAACCTACAGGATTATAATACACACACACACACACACACACACACACACAAACTTGCATGCATGCATGTGTGCACACATACTCAAAATAAAACATTTGGGTGAGTGAGAGGGAGAGTACAAAGATTAATCCCCGCCCCTTAGCACTAAGCACTCAGCTCATAAACTAAAGCTCTGGGAATAGTTTGTCTCTCTTGTATCAAATTTCTATTTTTAAAACCTTCCTTCACATAGATCATATGATGTTTGTGAACTCTAAGAATGTTCTGACTTATTGCCTCACTGATCATTTAATTGGAACCACTTCTATTTTTAGGAAATAGCTTAGTCACAAATTTGGGATTCTACTATGCTGCAGGAAAGTTTTCTGCTTCACAGTAACTTGATCACCTAAGTAAACCATTTTGATCTGATGTAGGTGGGTTTTTCTTTCCTATACTCAATATCTCCATTGTGAAATCATGGGTTTTCTAAAAATCTCTTTTAATGTTGTTTAAAAGTATTTGTTTATTATCATAACAATTCCTTATTAACAGTAAATCTAAGAATAGGTTAAAGATAAGTGTAGAGAAATTAAAATAAAAAAGACATGTCAGCAAATGAATCAGAAAGACTTTCCATTGTTCCAAAAGTTATGACAATTGGTGGCTTTTATTTTATTTTTTTTAAAGATTTTTATTTATTTATTTGACAGAAAGAGAGAGAGAGAGAGAGGGAAGAAATGGGCAGAGAGGCAGGCAGAGAAAGAGGGGGAAAGACTCCCTGCTGAGCAGAGGGCTGGATGCAGGCCTTGATCCCAGGACCCTCAGATCATGATCTGAGCTGAAGGCAGAGTCTTAACCCACCGAGCCACCCAGGCACTCCCAACTGTGGCTTTTAAAAGAAAGATTGAAAGACAATATCCATGCTGTGCCTTTTCCCCTTAAAAATTGACTGTTCTATGAGGGGAACTAAAACTACTTCTAAAAAATCATGTAGCTGGAGTATTTAGCTTTACCCATCTGATATAGTCTTTTACATCTCTGAAAGTCAAGTATTTTTTGTCATAGGTAAGAAGCTGATGACTTCCTTGGGACTCCTGTCTGGCTGAGATGGACGAAGTGATCGCTTTGAGAAAGAGGATGACACCTTTCAGGTGCACCACGGCGGTTGCATGTTCTGAGTTGCCAGTCTGTGACGTAGACATGCACATTTCCAATGTGAGTGATGACTATCGCTTGACACTTTGTGATAAACTGGTCATAGCACAAAACTTCTTGTGGTAACAGAGAGAACCGAAGTTCTGCTACCCACCGACCCTTAGAAATGTGCACACAATGAGTTCAGTTTGTTTTTGCAAATATTATTATTATTTTTTACTATTTATTTGAGAGAGACAGAGACAGAGATAGTGAGAAAGAGCAAGAGCAAGAGGGAGAAGCAGGCTCCCTGCTAAGCAGGATGCCAGGACCCTGAGATCAGGACCTGAGCTAAACACAGACGCTTAACTGACGGAGCCACCGGAGCCCGCCAGTTCAGTTTTTATTTAACATCTACCTTCATTGCTCGAATCGACACACCAGAAAGCAGTCAAATGTCAAAATTACCATGTATCTCTCATCCACATCTGCTCTCCTACAGGTGCACAGGTTTGAAAAACTATTATGCTAAGGTTTTATAAGAAAATCACCTAGTAGGTTTTCTGACCAGACATTTTGAGATTCATGGATCTTAAGTGTCTGTTAGAAATCACTATTCTAGAGGAATTAAGGGGATGACTTTTTCTATTCTGACAGGGTATTCATAAATTCACTATGTAACACTAAAGAATAAATCTATAACATAAATTCACTATGTAACATGAAAGAAAAATATTGGCATAGTTTGTAAAGACAAGGAACAGAAATGGAAAGCAATTATTATATAAATTATTCTTTTCATTCTAAACATTGATCATTAGTTGAAAAGTTAATAGACCCGTTGTTCACTTTTGTTTTCCTATATTAAGACTTGTGTAAACATTTTAGTGTAGTGAGCAAATTAAGTGAGTGATACTCAATTTGACCATGTATCTGAGACTTCAAGTTCTTTTGCCTGGGGACCTCTATGAATTTATTTTATGACTAGAAGTTCTTCAGTGTAGTGGTTTCATTCCCTTTAATCAAAATAATATTCTTCTAATTCATGACTGCAATTTAATCAATATGTTTGAGAGGTAGTAGGATACATTTTTTGGAATTTGAGTATCTCAGGAAGATAATCATATTTCCTTTGCTGGACCCTTTGGTTACTTCCAACATATCGACATTCTCAAAATGTTTTTCTACCTTGTGTAAATACAGCAGTAAAGTTTCAATGTGCACTCTTGGTAGACTTGCAGATTTCATTTGTAAGGAGTCTGCTTTTATAACTAAATTGTGTAAAATAAATACATAAATATGCAGACTGACTAGTAAAGAAGAGAGCTTGGCCAGTTTCAACATAGCATTGCCTTTGAATTCCAGGAAACAAGAGGAGTGGTATCTCAGACAGTCTGGGCAGCTATAACAAATTATCGTAGGCTTCATAGCTTATAAACAACAGAAATTTATTTCTCATAGTTTTGCAGGCTGAGGAATAGAAGATCAAGATGCTGACAGATTCAGTGTCTGGTGAGAGCTTGCTTCCTGGCTCATGAACAGCTGTCTTCTCTCAGGGTCCCTACAGCGCAGCAGGAGTGAAAGGGGTCTCTTTGATAAGGCACTGATACTGTTTCTTAGGTCTCTCTCTGCCTTCCAGATCTAATCCTGTCCCAAAAGATCCCACCTCCTATTAGGTTTTAAACTATAAATCTGAGGGGATAAATTTACCATTTTCTTCTTTTATTTATTTACATAGTATCTATAATAACTGTTCCATAAAATGAAAGTAAAAAAAAATTGAAACATAACATTTTAATCTTTGATAATCTGAGTTTCTGATACAATGGACTGTGGCATGGATGAAGTCTGCTTAAATTGTTATAAATCTATCCCAATGGTCTTTTACTTAGATAAACATATAAAATGTGAGCCAGAGTGGTATTTATTATTCTTAAGATAAGTTCTGATCATTTTAATTTATACATTTAAAAAATACATGGTTGTTTTTCATATGTAGATTCCTCCCCTCTGACTCATTTTTTCAGTAATGGCTTTTTAAATTTACTTTTCCAAAATTTATGGATCACTTTTATTTTTTTACTGAAGTTTAAAAGCGTAAAAGTAATACTATTGTATCCTTTTGAGTCACAGCGTATGGCTCAAACCCAACAAACCTCCCCTCCTTCAAAAACGAAACCAAACCAAATGTTTCCATCCCCCAAATTATTAAAGTCCCTTGAGGAAACACATCAGACTACATAAAAACAAAACAAAACAAAAAACAAAAAACCAACACTGACTACAACAGATAAAATACCTGAAAAGAATATTGCAAATGGGAAAATTTTATTGAATATTAAAAGGTGAAAGACATTTTTAGGGATAGTGTCTGAGAGTAAGGAGAAGAAGGGATGAGAATTAGCAAGGTGGATGAAAAAATAATTTTAAAACCTAGGAATCTGTCCCAAAAGGCCCTTCCATAGGGAAGTATAAAGGTGCAACTATACTGTGTGCTAAAGGCTTAGGAAGAAATGTTCTCTATTTCCAGGAGGGGCTAAGATCCGGTTGACTGGAGAGAACTGTACACAGAGTTAAATATTAACTTGTGATGCAAATGGAAAGGAGAATATATTATTAAAACAAATGCAAAAACAGCAAAATTGCATGAAAACAAGGTAAAAAAATGAGAACTTATATAGATACGTAGGAAGTGATATTAATTTCGTGATAAGTACAATTACAAAATGCCCTAATCTTTGATTAAAATAATGTACTGACAAACTGATATTAAATGACAGAAACATTCTACCGTCCCTATTATGAAATCCAACCAAACATTTTTATTAAATCTTCATTTCTGAGCAAAATCAGATTTGCTCATTACATTATCCACCAAATATTAGATGTTAAATTATTTAAATGTGGCCACTTTAATGAGTATAAAGTTGGTGTTAAACTTTAAGGTTTATATTTATATTATAGATGTAAATCTTTAATCTGTCATACATATTATGAATCTGCTTTTCAAATTCAAATTGTATTTATTGATATTAGTCACGAACTTTTGGTATAAAATGTTAATATTTGTTTATATCCATAATCTGCTGAATTTGCAAAGTTAGTTAAAAATGCATAACCTTTATCTAGGTTGTACAATTTTCTCATAAAATGTCTTACAACTTTTTTTTTTGCTGTTCATCTTTTTTTTCCATTTCTTTTTTTTAATACTTTATTTTTTTTCAGTGTTCCAAGATTCATTGTTTATGCCCCACACTTCGTACTCCATGCAATATATGCTCTCAATACCCACCACCAGTCTCACCCATACCCCCATCTCCCCTCCTCTCCAAGACCCTCAGTTTGTTTCTGAGTTCACAGTCTCTCATATTTCATGTCCCTCCATGATTTACTCTAATTCACATTTCCTTTCCTTCTTCTACTGTCCATGCATGGACTGGATTGGAAGACATTATGCTGAGTGAAATAAGCCAAGCACAGAAAGTCAAATATCCTACATACCTTTCAAATTAAAAAATGGATTTTAACTTTCAGTTATGCTAGCATATAAATCTGGATAAATCATTAACATGTTTAGTCTTGGGGTGCCTGGGTGGCTCAGTGGGTTAAAGCCTCTGCCTTAAGCTCAGTTCATGATCTCAGGGTCCTGGGATCTAGGCTGCAAGAGAGGGGAGTCTCTGCTCAGCAGGGAGCCTGCTTCCTCCTCTCTCTCTGCCTGCTTCTCTGCCTACTTGTGATTTCTCTCTCTGTCAAATAAATAAATAAAATCTTTAAAAAAAAACATGTTTAGTCTTAGTTTCATTGCTTGCAAAATAGAAATGATGATAATATCTCAGTTCAATTGTAAAAATCAACTTTATTATAAAGGTCACTTCTCACAATATATGTAAACAAATCCCGTGGTAGACTATAAACACTATTGCAAAATGCCAGTTATTTTAATAAAGTAATAGGAAGATAATCAGGCATCATAAATAAACAACTTCCAAAGATGTTTTTTTTCAATCTTTATGGAAAACCTATTAATTTATAGTATAATTTCAGGAGGCAATTTAGTGCTTGATATATTTGCTAATCAATTTGGATATTGCTCCCTAAGGATTTATGTTTTGTATGAGTTGTTATAAAGTTATAACTTTAAAATTTAGTTTACTTTATGTGAATTTATGACCTCATTTAAAAATATTCTAAGCCACTTCAATGTTCTCAGGCGGTGGTGAATTTCATGAGTTAATGATACATTGGGTTAAGAAGAATTTCCTGTTTTCTGTTTTGGGTGCTTTGCTGTTTCTGCAGTGTGCCTCTAATTTTATGAGAAAGTTACATGGAAAAAAAAGTGACAGTGTGAGGCTGTGCACCAAAATACCTTTGGGATAAACTATCTAACTTGTAAATAATTAAAAAAAAAATCTTTCAGGAAACAAATATTTAAGGGGAGAAGCAAGCAAAGACTTGTTTGAATGAATAAATAAAGATCAATGCTTTTAGTTATAAAAGCAACAACACTTCTGTTCCTGCTTAGACTTCATTCATATTTTCTTCCTGACTAATCAAAATCAGATAAGGGAATCTATGGAAATTGTGCTTGTGGTGAAGTTTTAGTCTCCCTGAATAGGTCATTATAATTTGGCTCACTTGGCTCAATCTTCAACTACCTCAATCCCTCCTACCTGGAGCTTCCAACAGGGACTCTTAAAACCTCCAAAGCCAGACACATGCCATTTCCTGGGACTGGAATTCCCTGTCCTGCCCTTCTTAGTTTGAAAATTCCTTTGCTGTTTTCTTCTGATCCCTCATGTGCAGCATCGGCTTTCTGTGACATCTTCAGGACTTGTCTACTCGTAATCATGACTCATACCTCTCTGTCCCAGGTGTCTCTGCCTTTTATATTTAGCTAAGTTATAGTCTTTAGCTATGTTTGGTGAATGATAATATTTTTTAGTTTAGGGAAAAAAACTTGTTGCAGGCTGTTTTTCTTCTCAGGGAGTGAACTTTATACAGAAGCGTAGACATACAAAGAATGAAATAAAAATAGATACATCTTAATAATTTCATTTTCTCCTGTAAATCAGTGGAATGAAATTGGGAATTTCAATTCCTGAGTACCCTATGCACAGTAGGGACAAGAGTATCTGAGAAGAGGCAGTGTGTGCTGTCCTGACACTGATTATTCTGGAGGAAGTGAGAATCCTTTCATTAAGCAAAAGAAGTACAGGAACTTCTCTTTGTGGGACTCAAAATGCACAATAGAGCCACATGGCTAAAGATGAGGCCTGTTTTCTCAGGCTGCCCAGGAAAGAGGCCTTAACTAACCTTTCCCTTCAGAATATGAATATCATTGAAAGTGAGCAGACTGGCCAGGCTGCCTGTTTGCTTGAAGGGTGGCCAGAGGGGTGCCCAGAAATTTACATGTTGAGACTCTTCAGATGAAAATACTAATTCTTTTAAAAGTCAAAATGAAAGCCAAAACATCTTTACATTTTAAACCATCAGCAAAGAAATCTACATCTCAACCATAACATAACAAAGCGAGTTTCATGAGCTACTTAACTTCATCTACTTTAGGAGACGTTCTACAGATGAAAGAAAATTATTTTGTAAAGTGATATTCCTTGGATTTACAGGATCTCAGAGAAAGATGGTATTCCCAGGGATAGTACAGCAAAACACCTTCTTGTGCTGTATTTTAAATTATTTATTTGGTTGTACATTTCCTGCACTAAACCGGGAGCTACTTGAGGTCAGTAAGATGGAATGAAAACCGCATGGACTTTGGTATGACTTGACCATGTGTTTAACTACTGGCTATGTGACCTTGGGCAAGTTATTTAACTTTCTGAGCTTTGTTTTTGTTTAATCTGTAAAACCTCCCAGAAATTATATTGCAAAAGCCTGCCACATATGGCATATGGTACATATCTGTGAAGTGGATTAATGGATTAATTCATTATTGGTTCTACATATGAAAGGATTTTCAATGCTATTTATTAATATTGCTGTGACAGTGAGCAAAAACTTTCTAACTTTAAGTGTAATAAGTGTTTTATAAAATCATACGATAATAGGTTGTTCAGAAAAATTCCCAGGCTACTTAACCTAAGTAGTGAAGCAGAAGGGATATTTCAGAAACAGTTAGTTCCTATGCATACTAGATTGTCTCCAGAGGGGCTCCTGTTAGGTTGGAAATTTCTTTACAAGCCTTGTAAGTACCATAAGTGATGGTATTTACCTTTCTGTTATTATACTGTATTGAAATATTGTTAGTTATTTTTCTCATAGTCTCTGTATCCAAGGGAAGACCCAGTTTTCAGCCAAATAGCTCCATCTGCAAAGGATGAAACTGTAACCTGAGGTTCTATGACTTTTTAGGGTCCCCAGGGTCTAAAGCTGAACCTGGAATACACCATGATTTCCCACTAAAGTTTACGCTTGGGAAATGCCAGCATCAGAAAGATGGAGCATGGTCACAGAAAGAATTAAAGTGGAATTGAGAAACGAAATTAAGTGAATTCATTATCTTCAGAAGTATATTTTGTCTCATTTGAAATTAATGTCTGTAATTATTCAATGTGTAGTCAGTTAAGAAGTCACAAGATAGAGAATTCAAGCTACACAGGGTAACTTCACACCTTGCATGTTTTATAGTCAGCTGGTGTCTCTTTGGTGGTTAATTAAAAAAAAAAAAAGTAGGACTAACTTCAAGCCTGGAAGATATGTTTGCTGACAGAAGCTTCTGGAAAGACGTTGACGTACAAGGAACTACTTGTTTGGAGCAAGGGAAAGTATCTATAAAGACAAATATTGTCAGAGTTCAAGTCCTGTGGTTAAGTTCAGATGAATGAACACATCATTTCTGCAATCATAGGAAGAGCAAGCATAGGAAAACTAAGGAGTTTTGTCTGAGAAGTAGAAAGAGGAATTATTTTGGAGAGGTTTATGAAATAGGGTGAGTACTTTTGATGAAATTTTTATTACAAAGATGGGTTTAATTTTTAAATCTAAAAATATAAAAAATATTCCCTTCTACCACTTCCATTCTATCAGCAGAACTGGTGAAGCATTTTAATAGTACAGAACTTGGTGCTTATCCCCAAACTCCATTGAGTAGGAGAGCTGTAGAGACTTCACATGGAATGTGTTAATCTGATGCAGTGTCATGCTTTGTTACTGGTTCTGATACATCAGTGATGTACATAAATTTTCTTATCTTTAGTTTTGTGGTGTATAAAATTCTTGGAAATGGAGAAGGGCATGCACACATACACACACACACACACACACACACACACACACACACACACACACACGGCAAACACACACATCTGTCTGGACAGTCTCCAGAATTCCTACACTGAACCTTTCTTCCTCTTTTAAATTTGACCCATACTCATTTTGATATATTCAAAGTTACCAAAGCAATTAACTGAAACCAATTTGATTTTTAAATTTTCTTATCTGACATTACACAAGGAGAGCTGCCTTATTATTAAACATAAAATTTCACTATTTCTTTACATCTAATGATAAATGATGTATCACTGGGGAAAAGTGTCATGATTTTTTTTTAACATTACAAAATTGGATGAAATTTGAACTTCTATTCCTAAAAATAAAATGATTAGATTATAATAATTGTCTCATAAATTTTTGATAACATCCTCAAATGGCAAATCTGTCATTGTCTGATACATAACCCCCAAATCCTTTTATGGAACAATTAGGAAGCCGGATCTCCATCTATTATTTTTTCCATTATGTCATCTTGCCTGGCGTGAAAATTGAAAGAGCACTGAATATCCGAATATAGCATTCTATGTTGGAAAGAACGCTGAAATGGAAATTAGGGAAGTCGTGTTCTTGCCCTTTCAGGACTAAAATAGCCACAAGAACTTGGGCCCATCGTTTAACATGTATGTATTTTTATCACTTATGAAAATAAAGAAGCTGGACTAAGTGGCCCATTGTAGATTTAAAAAAAAAAATCAAGCTATCCTTTAGCACCTACACCAGATACCCAGAGATCAAACCAGGGAACTGGGAGCCATTCTAAATGCCAAACCCAGAATGATCTACCACTACTTTAGTGATTTCCTACAACTCTTAGTTTCCAGTTACTGACCTCCAGCATATCTTTTGTCATGTATCTTGAAAGATTTCTCTAAAACAGAAAATTAAGGATGACTACCCCACTTAAAATTATTTAGCAGCACCACCTTAGAATTCAAGGCTCTTTATAATTAATCTTCTCTCTACCTCTCTTCTGGTGTCAGTTCTTACCATAGTATTAGCCAATCCCTTGATCACCTTGCCTTCCTTTCCCCTTAATTCCCTCCTTTATGAAGGTACCAGGGAAGGTAAATCTTGACACCTTTGTTCAGATTGCTTTCACTGTCTGCGCTACTACTCTTTTTTTCTGTGCTGAATGGAAGTCCTAATGAACTATTTTTCTTGAGATTGATCTTAAGCATCATTCTACTCAAGGAGAATTCTTGCTCCTTTCATCACTCTGCATCACCTCTTTAAAGGAGAATTGGTTCTTCTGTTGTGCCCTCTGCCCTATCCTTTTTTCACAGCACCTATTTCATTTGATTGCTGTGTGTAGTTATGTATGCCTATAAAGGTGCTAATCTCACTTTAAGTTTTATTCTCAACTCTGAGAATTAGAGCTGATGGTTTGACATCTATGTTAAAATGCATGAGAAATGCCATTGTAAAAGTAAAGCACTCTTCTCTTAGACAGCCTTTGATAATAGCATAATTTATTGATATCTTATGGAGTCTATTTTTTGTATATGTAGAAAGAAAAGATTATGGGATTTTAATATCAGATTCTGTAAGTACTAGTTAAAAGGTACACAGAGATGCATATCCTATGGTTTGAAGAATTAATATCTCTATTTTATTTATCTCAATGAACTGGTGTTATAAAACTTGGGATTAATTTGAGGTTGTCTTAGCACAGGTTAAGAAAAGGGCTGGCTTTTTTTGGTGTGAAATCCTTTGAAATTTCACTGTTAGATGGTAATATAGTAAGAGATCTAATGTGTCCTTAGCTTCAATGATGTACTTACAAGAACTGATTGTATATGTACCAATTTTTAAGTAAAATTATCTTCTTTCATGGTTTTTTTCTTATGATCCAAAACTCAAACCATCTTCTTCCTTTCTTTTCCCCCTAAATATTATTTAATTAATTAATTAATTAATTAACCTGGCCAGGGGGTTGGTGGTGGATGGGCAGAGGAAAAGAGAATCTTAGGAAGGTTCCAAGCCTAACACAGAACCTGATGAGGGACTCAATTTCATGACCCTGAGATCATGACCCAAGCTGAAATCTAGAGTGGAAGCTTAATAGACTGACTTGTCTAGACACCCCTCCCCCCCTTTTAAACATTTATTAAGTGACACCTCAGCCACTCACTGTATTAGAAAGCTGACAGTCAAGCATGAACATAGAGGGACACACACATACACAGACTGTCAGAAACTCGGAAGCTTTATACTCTAAGAAAGGGGGAGGAATAAAAAACAGTTATTTCAATATGATAGCAATTACAAGTCAGAAGATGATAACATCTCTTTGTGGTGATACATTTGTAGGATTCTTAAGACTGATGTAATTCACCAGACAGACAAAAGTAAGAAGGCATTACTGAGAAGAGTACAAAGATTCAAATGTAAAAGAATACTACCTTCAACTTATCCAAAGTGCAGTGTTTTTGGGGAGTAGTGGAACAGGAGACAGAGAACTATTCATAGGTGAGTTTATGAAACCCCTGCTGTTATGTTGAGAAGGATTAGAACTCCTGATACAGTTTACAGAAAGAGGGAGTCAATGAAAATATATTAATGGGAAAGGGATATGTCATACGAGCCTTCTAAAATGGTTACCTTGTCTGTAGTATGGTCTGGAAACTGAGGAAGGACAGTTAAAGGAGTCTTGCAGTAATTCAAGGTTGATGAAGGTACTTATTCAGACATGCTCATAGGAAAGGAGAGGAGAGGAGGACTTAAGGGATTTTTTTTTTTTTAAGAGGTAAAAATAAGGATTAGTGATTCATTGGATGTAGGAAATGGGAAAATGTAAGGCAATATACTCATTTCAGGTTTAGGAAAACTATGAATGTTGATGCCTACAAGGAAACAATAGTAAAATGGAAAAAAAAAGAAATGAAAGAAGAGTTTGGGTTTGTTTATATTATATTTGGAATGCCTTTAAGGCATATAAGTTGTATTCTGAAGAAAATAAGAAATATAGATCTATATGAGCTAATATTCTATTAGTCTTAGTTTAATAGAAAACCCACAATCTGACTTAACCACACAGTTGTTCATTTTCCTTATCTAACAGTAAATCTGAAGATGAAGTGGTTGGTATCCCTCTGCTGTCCAATTATGTTAGGATCCATATTTCTTTCATTACTTTGTTTTTTTGGTTTTTTTTTTTTCTCATTCTGTTCACCCAGTGGTTACAAGATGGCTTTTCTCCATTTCTGTTCTACAGTCATATTCTAAGCAAGAGAGAGTAGGATTGGAGGACAATGATAAAACCTGAAACAAAATATTTTAGAAAAGTCCCAGAAAGAAGACAATTTCTGAAAAGTAGCATGAAGAGTTCTGCAGACGCACTCTCCTGCAAACAACCAAAACTGGTGATAATTATTTCTTTACCAACACAACTGCTGTAAAATCTCTGGAAATTATCTGAAGGGTATGCTGCAAATGAACTTTCTTGAATTACTTATTTGAGAAAATCAAATAAATCTGTGAAAGAGTAATAGTTTGTGGCACTTCCTGAGCATCCAGCACGTCATGATGGAAGCTTGACACTGGGTGCATGTAACCAAGAAGCTGGGTCTCCCTTTCTCCCAGTTCTAGTCAAGGGCTAAAAAGCTCCCCAGGAGGAATAGGCCAGAAGCATTTCTAATCCTTCCCAGCACCATGTTGCAGAAGGTAAATCCTGGACAAGTACATGGGGTCCTTGCCTTCATTCAACATCAGACTACCTCAGTACAGACTGAGAATAGTGGGCCTCCAATAACCTTTTCCATTTACATTTAGAGTTTAGGTTCTGTGCTAGGAAATGCAAGCACAGAATGGCAGAGACACTGACCCAACCCAGAACACTTCTCTTCAAGAAGGGTGTCACCCAACAGAGGGGGCCATTATCCCCACACCCAGTTCAAAGTCAGTGGCTCAGAGATTTTTGCCTCAAGGAAAATGTAGGTTATACAGACAGAGGCCTACAAATTCCTTCTCAAAGTAACTGATTTTATTTAGACAGAGTGTGGAGTAGCTCAAGCCTGTGTTTGCTCCCAAAAAGAAGGGGAGATTTTGGTGGCAAACCATTAAAAAGCCAATATTTGTATGAGCGAAAGGCTGAGGCCAGCCAGTTCAACAGGGAGAACAAGGGAAAAAAGTTAGTTAAGAAGGATCATCCTGGAGTCATAGCAAACCTCAAAGACTGACAACAAAATTTATTGCACAATTTATGCTCTAAAGCATTGTCAAAAACAATGGGGCAATAGCTAGTCATTAGTAGTGATTAACAGCTAGGGATGATATCAAAAAAGGCAGACAGATTAACAAAGAGTTAGGGGAATGGAGCTGTCAAAGAAAACATTAATATTTCAGGATGGCCATGCACATTCTGAGGAGTGACATTAGAACATTCACACTTTGGAGAAAAATGGACTTTGTTAAAATAATCCAGCTAAATCACTGAGTAAATACATGAGCAAACCACAACAATAAACCCTGCAGAAATGATAAAGTATGACCTATGCACAGAATAAAAATAGACAACAGAAAGTGTCTTTAAGAGGGCTTCCTTGATAGTCTTATCAGATAAAGCCTTCAAAGTAACCATTGTAAGTTTATTCAGAGAACAAAAGCAAAGCATGTTTAAGGAAATAAAGAAAGTTATAATGGCAATGTCCCATCAAATAAAGAATATGAAGAAAAATACAAATTTTAGTTCTAACAAATAAATAATCAAAATTATAAAAAAATAATCAAAAGTTAATTCAGGAGTGGAGAAGTACAAAATTATAAATGAAAATTCATTAGAAAGTCATGAATCTATTTGAGCCAGTAGAGGAGTCAGCAAACTTAAAGATAAATTGCAGCAATTAAATAATATGAAGAAAAGAGAGAAGACAGAATAAAGAGAAATTGAAGAAACTCAGAGAAATGAAGGGCACTGTTAAATGCAGTGGGAATACTAGTAAGAAAGGAGTCAGAAAAAGCAACAAAAATACATACATATTGAAGAAATAATGAATGAAATCTCAAATTTGATAAAAATGCTCATCTATGAACCAAAGAATCTCAACAATCTCCAAGCAGAAAAAATGCAAAAGATGTCTAAGATACGTTATAGTAAAGGTTGGAAAACAAAGACAGAAAATATTTTGAAAGCAGAAAATGGCATAAGTAATTCATGTGTACAAAGGTCTCCAGTAAGATTAATAACTGACTTTTAATCAGAACCAATGGACATCAGAAGGCAGTGAGATGGCATATTTAAGTGTAAGGGGGAAAAAAAGAAATACCAACCAAAATTTTATGTCCAGGAAACCTACATTTCAACAATGAAATGGAAAATAATGAGGATTTTGCTAGATTTGTTAGATTAACAAAATAGAGAAGATTTATTATCAGCAGACCAATCTCCCTGCCTTAAAAAAAAAGTAATTTCTTTAGGCTTAAAGTAAGTAACCCCAAGCAATATTTCAAATTCACATAAAAAATAAAAGTAGTAATTATATAACTAGTATATATGGTAATGGTAATTTACCTTTAATTACTTATAAATAGCATAAATTTATATTTATTTGAAAAGACATTTAAAAAAAGGGGAATTTTATAAAAAAAAATACTTATATAACTGTACTGTTGGGCCTACAATAGTATGGAAATATATACCTGACAACAAAGTAATAAAGGTGGTGGATGGGAATAAAACTCAATGGAATTAAGGAAATGATACCAGATGGCAACTCAGCTCCACAGGAACAAATGATGATAACATATACGGCAAATAAAAAGTTAATATAAAAAGCTCTATAAATATATACTTGCTCTCTTCCTCTCTCAGGTTCTTTAGAGGTTGTAGAATTATATAAAGTAATGCTCTAATAGGTTTCTAACATATATCAGTATGGCAGATATTGAAAAGAACACAGTTAGAAGGCTTTGTACTTTGCAATTTCAAAACTTACTATCAAATACCTAAATATAAGAGCTAAAACTATAAAATATTTAGGAGAAAATACAGGGGTAAATCTTCATGACTGAGGTTAGGAAAAACCTTTTTAGATAAGACACCACAGCATAAGTAAGAAAAGAAAAGAAACTGGACTGCATCAAAACTAAAAATGTTTTGTTTAAGAGGATGTCAGCTAAATCAATTGATCTATCAATCAACCAAGACAAAGTACAGAATGGGAGGAAAATATTAGCAACTCACATATTTGATAAGGACTTTATATCTAGAATATATAAAATAACTAATAATTTAATAATGGAAGAGAAATGCTCCAACTGAAAAATGGGCAAAATATCTTGTCAGCAATCCTCAGTACCACCCTTATGATCTGTGATTCACTGAAAGGACTCACAGAGCTCAGAAAAGTTGTTATACTCACAGTTATGGTTTATTACAGCAAAATAATAGAGAGTAAGATCAGCAATGGAAAAAGCTGCATAATAGAGAGTCCATGAGATACCAGACTTGAGTTTCCAGTATCTTCTCTAATTGGTATTAGATAAATAGGCCTCCTTCTACTAGCATTGAAGTTGACAATGGCACAAAGAATTGCTACCTAGGAAAGTTTATCCAAGACTAGGTATCCAAGGTTCCATTGAAGTCAACCATGTAAGCATAAAATGTATGTGGGTGTTCTTAATTACTCAGCATCCAGTCACTGCAGTGGTCAAATTAATATCAGGTGGTCCAATGGGTGCCTGGGTGGCTCAGTGGGTTAAGCCTCTGCCTTCAGCTCAGGTCATGATCTTAGGGTACTGCGGTCAAGGCCCACATCAGGCTCTGCTCAGTGAGGAGTCTGCATCCCCTCTCTCTCTGCCTGCCTCTCTGACTACTTGTAATCTCTCTCTCTGTCAAATAATAAGTAACATATTAAAAAAAAATTAGGTGGTCCAACTCCAAACCACAAATCACATTTCAACATAAACGATCTTTTATTGGGCTTAGAGGTTTATCCCAGAGCCAGTTAAGGACAATATTCTTTGTTTTTTTGGAATGTGTAAGGTTTGAATATCCCAAATAACCCTAGACTGCAAAAATCTGATAGACATTTCTCCAAAGACAGTATACATATATTCCCAATAAGAATGTGTAAAGGTAGTTGACATTTTTAACAGTCAAGGAAATGAAAATCAAAACCATAATATGACAGCACTTTATACTCAAGAAGATGGTTATAATAAAAAAGACAGATTATAGCAAATGTTGTTGAGGATGTGGAGAAATTAGAACCTCCATACACTGCTGATGGTTATGTAAAATGGAGAAGTGGGTTTGTGTAACAGTCTGGCAGTTCCTTAAAAAGTTAAATATTAAGATAAAAAGGTAGCATAAACAAAAAGTTTAAGAGCTAAACAAAATGTTATCATTTGTTACTAATGTTTGTATATGACCCAGAAATTCTATTTCCATCTGGACATACCCAAGAGAAATTAAAATCTATGTCTACACAATAACTTAACATGAATGTTCACGGTAGTATTACTCATAATAGCCACAAAGTGGGTATGATTCATATATGTATTAACTGATGAATGAATAAATAAAATACAGTCTATTCACATAATGGGTTATTATCAGCAATTAAAAGAATAATGCTACAACATGATGCCTTGAGAACATCATGCTATATGAATAACCCCATCACACAAGACCACATGTTATCTGATTGCTTTTATGTGCAATGTCCGAGAATAGAAAACTCCATAGAGAAAGAAAGTAGATTAATTTTTGCCTAAGGCATAGGAAGTTTAGGAATATATGTGTATGTGTATTTAGGTTCATTTACATAGCGGTGCAGTGTGGAAAGTACATCTCTTGAAAAGGCCTGGAAACTTATTATTTAGTAACATTCGTTGTTACTAAATGTAACATTCATTGTTCGTCCTGAGTGGGTAAATATTAACATGCTACTTGGTCAACACCGTCATGCAACTAGTTAGTGACATAGTCTGACACCAGAAATCTTTATTCTTCTTTGGGTTAGGGTTGTTCTTATAACTCCATTCTTTGAGAAAAGAAACAGAGCTACACACCCTGTTTCTCCACCTGCTGTTTATTTGTAAGATTATACTTTTAAGGTCCATATGGATTCATATTCATCCCCTCCTTTTAAACATTCATAAATATTTTATTGGTTATCTTTTTTTTTTTAATTTTTATTTATTTGACAGAGAGAAACACAGCCAGAGAGGGAACACAAGCAGGGGAAGTGAGAGAGGGAGAAGCAGGCTTCCTGCCCAGCAGGGAGCCTGATGTGGGACTCTATCCCAGGTCTCCAGGATCATGACCTGAGCCGAAGGCAGTCGCTTAGCCAACTGAGCCACCCAGGCACCCTGGTTATCTTAATAATTCTAAATAATAATAAATTCTGAACTCTGCTATTTTTCACTGTAATATTATTCTAACATTTATGTCCATATTTATGTCCTGCTGCTGACTGTTGCTGTCCCATGTTTCAATTTACGTTACTTTTGCTGCCTCAATTGGGACTCTGATGAATTCCTGTGCCTTTTGTTCATGTTCTCTCTACCTAGAATTCCCTCTAACTCCCCCCTTTTCATGTCAAAAATCAGCTCACTCTTTAAGGTGCACTATTGATTATATTTCTGTCATATTGTGTTTGCTTAATCTGTCAATATTCCAACTTTGGATCTTGTTTTATTTGAATTTTCACATGGCATTTATGTTAATTTGCCTCAGGTTATGAATATTTGAGTCAGTTTTGTTATGTAACTAAAGATTGTAAGCCTTCTCACTGAAGCAATCCTATTTATGTTTCTAAAACCTAAAGTTGCATAAGAAAGGGGCTCAAAACTTCAAATTGAGAACTATGATTGAGAGATATTATATATAATTTTTGAATTTAATTATGCATTAACACCTTGTGCTATGTCAATATCCAGGTACAAATCATGTTTCAATACAGGAGAAAACAGGATATGTAGGAGATAATTGTGGGAATACAAGTGTACCAGGGGATCAGAAGGATTCTAAGGAAATAAACACATCACTCAGTGAATTGGTACACATATAAAAGTGATCTCATGAGAAAGAGATTCAAAGTCTGACTACCTTATTTGAACTCATGAGGTTTTTTAGAGCTCTGTTAATTTTCAAAGTGAAAGAGTTCCAAACAGGCTTCTGCCACCTTTAGGGATTAAAATATTCATCCCAGTGAGAGGATAGAGCAGCTTTGAACAAAATCAACCACTTGTGGTTAGCTGAGAGGATGCTGAGGTCTTCACCTTGTTTGCTTCCGGTGCCATGTTCATTCAGCCTTCTAAATATTAAACACAGGAAAATTGTCAATTATATGTAGGCTTAAAAATTAATTGATCTCTTGTTCCTGGGACTGGGCATTACTTTCAGTAATTTTCCACTCATTCAATGTTTTTAAAAAATTATCTACAATGCACTATTTCTTAAGTTCTGTTAAACCTAGTACTTTCCCTGCTCACAACACTGTTAGAACTCACATCTGGAGAGCTGTAGGATGATGGAAGTCTTTAAAAACTGTTTATTCTTAAAAAATCAAAACATGCAGCTGCAGTACTTATAGCACTACATTGTTCTTTTGAAACATAAGAAAAAGGAAAATGGTTTAAGTCATATGCCAGGTTATTATTTTGGTTAATGTGAAATGTTCATCTGACAAGCTTATTGAGTTTGATTTGTGGGCATAGCCCCACAGCACATCCACAGTCTCTCTGATCTGCCTTCCCCCTCCAAAACTGACATCAATAAATGTGACAGCTGAAAAAAACAAAAACAAAACCAAACAACAACAACAAACAAAAACCCAAGAAAAACACCTGGAGTATTAAAGTTTTTTAACCAGTATGATTTATGTTAATTGTACAGAAGAGAATATTTTTTGGTTTGCAAAAAAATAACAGGCAATTGATGTGCCATATTGCAGTATGGTTTTAGCTATCAACATGTCAAGATTTAGTTTTGCTGTTAACATTTTACGATTTAGAAGGCTATAAGAATATGTGCAGTGTAGCAACAACACAGGTTTCATTCCCTCTGCTATATTTATTGGGCTCTCATTTTTCCCCCTTTTATAGAAGAAATTGAAAAAGAAAGAGAACAGGAGAGACAGACAGGCATCCACTCAATATATTTCATTTTCCTTATTATGTCAAGTAGTGAGAGATAAAAAGACAGAGAACAGAGTTCTTAATAGCCTCTGCTCAGACCAAAGAGGATTCCAGGCAGGGGAGTCACAGTATATTTTTATTGGCTTATTATCTCCAACAGATAACTTGATCATGTCAAAGAGTGTACCACTTGATCCCAGACCTTCATCAATTACAAGAGCCCCAAGGTTAAGGATGTGTTGTGCATTCTATTGGATTGGGAGTTCCTGGTGATGTTACCATATATTCAAGTAACAGTCAGTGAGAGGCAGGGGGACATCATCAGAGGCTCAGATACTGCTCCTCAAGTTTAATTCTACCAAGCAATGGCTTCAGTTGAAAACATAAGGCTTTGAGGGTGCTGAAAACAAGGCTAAGTTGATGTATAAAGAATAAATCAGGGTAAGATATTGGTTTGTTACAGAATCAGAACTTAATCTGTAACATCAATAACAAGGCCACCCTTGGCTAGTCATTATTTTCTGACTTCACAAAAATAATGTATATCTAATATTGGTGCACCAGAAAATATTGTCAATATCAGTATTTATGTAACCATTGAGTCTCAAACTCAATTCCAGACATAAAGACCTAAATTAATGATATATGTAGTGTATGTACATGTAACTATTTCATGACCAAGTAAGATAGTTTAGACCCGGTATATACTTTTAAATGATACTCTACAAGGAGCTAGATGGAGTTATTTTTTAAATAATTCTATTTCACAGCTTTTTGAAAGGAAAGATTTTCCCTTTAAAATGGAATCAACTATTCAACAAAAAGAGAGAACATTTTGTTCTTGGCTTAGTTTTTCCATAAAGAACTCAGCATAAACAGAAGAAAGAAATTCTAGAATGTGTGTTTCTTTCTTTCTTTTTTTTTTTTTTTCCCTCTTCATGCATGCATGATTGGAGTCATTTGGACTTAAGAGAGAAAAAATACTTTTTTTTTTTTTTAAATATATGTATGGGGGTGCCTGGGTGGCTCAGTCATTAAGCGTCTGCCTTTGGCTCAAGTCATGATCCCGGAGTCCTGGGATGGAGTCCCACATCTGGCTCCCTGCTCCATGAGAAGCCTGATTTTCCCTCTCTCATTCCCCCTGCTTGTGTTTCCTCTGTAGCTGTGGTTCTCTCTGTCAAGTGAATAAACAACATCTTAAAAAAAAAATGCATGTATGCATAGTTATGTGTGTATACCATTAAATGCATTCTCACAGGTAAAATTAATACCTTTTTCATCATTAAAATAACCCACTTTTTTAGGTCTTTAGACCTTACTATTTTTTAGCATATGTAAAAATATACTTTAAAGCATATTACATTGATAATTAAATGGTGGCTATGTCAGTAATCATCATGTTAGTCTCAAAAATGACCTAACGATAAACAGGAAGACTTGCATGTGTATATGTGCCTATCAGAAAAAGTGTTCAGGGGTGAAAAGAAAAGAAGGCACAGGAGAAGAGAAGAGGAAAGAAGAAGGTGAATGTTTAGAATCAGGGACATATATTTTTAACCGTGTAAGACAACAGATTTCATGTTCTCATGTTAAATGTTCTTACCAAAACAAAACAACAAAATACACAAACAACCCTCCCCCCAGATCCCACAGAAGAACACAAGGAAATTTGGGAGGTGACAGGTATGTTTAGTACCTTAGATGTGATGTTGGTATGACAGGTATATTCATATGTCTAAACTCATCAAGATTTCACATTAAATTTGTGATACTCTTTATATGCCAATTAAATCTTAATAATACTAAAAAAAAAAAAGTGAATGGAATATTTTCTCCTACACAGGGAGCAGGATAAACAGGAAAGTGTCAGCTCTCAGTTGGCAAGCCATTCAGCTGAGAATTTGGTGTATGGATTGCTCCAACATAAATTTAAAATTTACATGGAAGAATAGGGCATCTCAAACACTGGTATATTGATTATTGCTTACTCAATCACTTCCCTTATTTAGTGGAAAATGCAAAAGAGTTTTTAAGAGGTAATTGCAGAATGGTTATATTTTTGAGTTGTCAGGACCTTGCTGTCAGTGTCTATCATGCCAAATACAGTCCATGCAAAGGCCCTGTTATCACAATGCAGAGATTTAGCCTTTAGCGCAATGTTTGTATTTTTGCCAAGATGTTGAATTGAGTATTTTCTTTGTGTTAAAATAGCAGAATTTAATTTCTTGTTTCAAATAGCACCATGGTTTTGGCTGGGTCATAGTTTATGAGTTTGTGGAGCTTTGAGACTAAGAACATGAGAACAGGCCTTTTTCATCTTTGTATAAATAAGATAACAAATGTGAAAGTGCCTGGTACATACCAAGCAAATAGTCTACTTCAAACCCTTAGTGGGAACAGGTGGGATACAAATAAATAAAATAAAACACTGATATCATATATTGGCCTCAATTGAAAAAAAATACATTTATACACACACACACACACACACACACACACACACAGATATAAGACAAACTGTATTCCGAGTATGGAGATTAAATATATACCTGAATGAATCTCATATATTTTGCCAAGTGCCCCATACTACAGTACATAAAACAGGTCATTGTTAAATTATTTACAAATGATAAGCTATTAAAAAAACCAATGTGGTGTAAGAAAATATTATTCCAATGTAAAACAAAATTCTTCAAAGTGGTTATAATGAAAGGCCTAGCAATAGTCATTTCATAAAATGAATTCTATCTAACAGCATAGCAGCCCATAAAATGAAATTATGTTCTCTCTGTATATGTCAGTACTGATGATATCTAATCAATAACTCTGCTGCTGTCAAATTCAGGTTGAATTTGTAGGGAAGAAGAAAAGAAACATGTTACATACACTACCTATATTATTTCATAAAGAAACAGTCCTTTATTTTAACCAAAATATCCTTTCAGGAAAGGTTAAGAGAGACAGTTATACTTTTAGGTGAGTTATACTTTTTCTGACTTGAAATGTTTTTATTATAGCCTGAAATAGGCTGAATAGAGAATTAAAATATTTGCATTCATGTCTGAAAAACAGTTTAATAGCTTTACTTTACCCTTTACTTTATTTTATAGTATTTACATAATAAGAAAGAAAAAGTGGGTAGGCATTTTCCCTAAATGTATATAGCTGTTATGGTCGATTACAAGTACCAATTCTGTTATTTCTGGAGATTAGAGAACAACACATTTTTAAAAATTTGTAGTCTTTTATTAGAACCTAAAATTTTAATGTATTAATAACAATAGTATTATTGTTAAGAGCTTTGTGGTTTACAGTATTTTTATATAATTATAATACTTATTCAGTACTATGTACCATGTATGTACTAACAGATATGCATTATTACCCTGTAAGTGTATTAGGAAACTGAGATTTTAGGACTTTAAGAATCTTGCTCAAATTAAAAAAAATAATAGAAAATGAGAGCCATAATTTGTACCTCAGTCAGCTTTATTCCCTGTAACCGTAATGGTATGCTCCACAAACATTATTCCATTAATTATGATGAGAGTGATTCACTGTTACATACATCTTGCCTCTTGGTCTCCAAGCACTTTTGACTATCTTCAATTGACCTTGAAAGCTCACTTACCCTTAGACCCAGCCAAAGAAACCTGTTTTGTTAAGAAAATAATATTTGATATCCCCAAGTGGAAATGTGTTCTTTTCCTTTTGCCATAACATTTCAATTTCTTTTGAAGAACTTTCCCTCAGAAGTCTACTCTGTCCTGAAATTGAGTTACTTTGTGTTCATAGCCCCTAGTAGGAAACATAGAAAACCTAGCATTTTTGACACTCAAACACCATGTTATTTGTTACAGTTTCTTACACCAAACTTATCTGAGGGCTTCTTCAACCACATAACACATCTAAAACAATACAAGATATAAAAATACTACCCTAGGGTGTCTCTTGAATATTTCGTCTAATCTTTCACCTTTCACTGTTTTAATTCTACGAATTTGTCAACTCTTTTCTTTCCAGCTGTTGAAACACTGCAAGGATATTGCCTCTAGTCTCATTTTACCCTCCAATATATTGTCCAACTTGATGCCAGACTTACAATTGGAAAATATCACCATCTGGCTATAAATGCTCAATAGCTCTCAACTATTCTCAGAAAAATCCAAGATATCTATCTAGTATGGCAAATGAAGCCCTCCATAATTTGGCTCCTCTGTTATTTGTTAATACCCCTTACTTCCTTCTCTCTATTTCTTTCCCTCTCCAGCCTTGTCACAGAATAGGTCAAACCCATCTGTGGCTTTGTAAAGTAAACAGTCATTTTCCAGAAAAGCCAGCGAAGATTAAGCATTCTGAGCAGAAGAAACAACATGGGTAAAGACAGTGATCTGAAGTGGCACAATGTGTACCATCAAGTGTTGCGGGACTGGAAAATGTGATGGTTGCTTTTGTTTTGAGCCTTTCCCGATCTTGGTTTAATAAAATTAATCATTCCTTCCTTTGTATCATCAATTGTGTCATATGGTGTTTTTATTTCTCTAGTAAAAATGTACCTTCAGGATGGGATTTGTTTTGTATTTGTCTTTGCAAAGCTAGAACCAAGCACAGAGTATGACTCATAGTAGGCACTTACATGTTTTATTAAACTATTGAACTGTTGAGAAATGATTCAAGAATTTAACAATCAATTTCAGGATCTTAGATCACAAAAAGTTTTAGAAAAAGCCTTGATAAGATTTTAAATATCACAATGTAGTATGTCCTGTCATTCCAACAATTGTGCTGTGTATATAAAATGTTACACTGGGTATGGGGCATAAACAATGAATCTTGGAGCACTGAAAACATAAAAATAAATTTGAAATAAAAAAAATGTTTATGCTAGACTTTGTGACCCCAGTGGCTGCAGGGACAGGAATTCTATGAATATTCACTTTTTCAAAGCAATTAAAATTAATCGCAGGCATCTCTTGGCAAGTTGTCGTATGGAGGAGTAAGAGGAGGAATCAGACTCTCGGGGCAGTCACAAAGGAGGGGTGGTCCATACATTGGCCCAAGGAACCTGGAGGCAAGGCATAATTGTTTTTTTGTTGTTGTTGTTTTCTTTTCTTTTTTTTTTTTTTAATGGGAATGGAGGAAGAAGTTTTCTATCCTAAATGGTAAGATTTTTTTTTCCCCCTTCCTGGGGTATCTCTACTTTTAGAATTTTTGTGTTTGCATGAAACTCAAACCTTGATTAATGGTCAACTGAAACACAGGACATTAAAACAAAAAACAATGGGGCGCCTGGGTGGCTCAGTTGGTTGGGCGACTGCCTTCGGCTCAGGTCATGATTCCGGAGACCGGAAATTGAGTCCCACATCGGGCTCCCTGCTCCGTGGGAAGTCTGCTTCTCCCCCTCTCACTTCCCCTGCTTGTGTTCCCTCTATGGCTGTGTTTCTCTCTGTCAAGTAAATAAAATCTTTAAAAAAACCCAAAAAACCTAAGATTGTTAAAAAAAAAAACAAAACAAAACAGAAAACCCAAAATAAGTGCTAGGTATAGGAGTGCCTCGTGGGAGAATTTATTTGGTCAGTCATCAAGCACAGTGAGGGATTAAGCATAACTAGGCAGATAACAAAAACCAAGAATAGACATGTGAATCAGGAAACATAAGACATATACTATAGTTCTAGTGTAATCAAAGGGTGTGTTTTGAAATAGTTTGTCAATATCCAAACTTTATACTTATTAAAGACAAAACACAGAATGAAAACAAAATGAGGTAGATTCACATGTATTTATAGACATTTATCTAAATTGTTTAATTATGTGAAAAATGTCCATTTGTTGAATAGTATTTAATTACAATTTTGAATAATCATTTAGCTTTCTTGGATCCCACCCAATTATGACAAGTATTTCACATTATTTGTCTTATATTATAATGTACCTTTTCTTACCAAGAAGTTTCAAACTGTATTTCACCATTATGAAAATTGCCAGATAAATATATCTTTCTCATCACACTGGAGAAAATGTCTGTTTTTTCTCATTGTTTTGGGTCGCATGTCTAGCACAGTGCCTGTGGAGGCAAAGGTCAATATTTGTGAAAGGAATAAAGTATATATGTAGAAAAATGAATACATATTAACAAAATTATATGACCATGGTGATTTTACTGGGGACTTTCATTTTCTATAGTATACATTTCATCACTGTAAAATTTCAACATGTGAGTATTTATGTTTGCAGTAAGCTACTTTGTTAATCAGAAATGTTTATCCTGACCTATATACTATTAATCCATGATGAAAAAATGTTGCCTGTGACTGAAGTTTCATTTTGTTAAAACAGGTATCCTTACGAAAAAATTGTAAGAGTATGAAATAATATCAGGGGAGAAGGAAATCAGTTTAAGAATTTTAATCAAGTGGACTTCTAGAATGTTCATCTTTGCACAGTAATGTTAAATAAAATAAATCCAAGGTTGAGCTGAAGCTTTATTTATAAGTGTTATTTCATGCAAATGAGGATTTAAAACTTCAAGATCAAAAAGTAAGCCTATTCTTTAAGAAATCACAAAAAAATTTCTTTGCTTTTGTCTGCTACTTTCTTTTTTATGCTCTATCTTTATGTATCTAATTGCACAAAGGATAATAATACTTATAATTCAGTTTGTTTTTCCTGTTTATCTATTAATAGACTTTTTAGAGTGGTTTTAAGTTCACAGCACAATTGAGCATAAGGTACAGTTTTCCATGTACCTGCTGTCCCCCCACATTTTCATAGCTTTCCCTATTATCACCATTCCCCACCAGAGTGGTACATTTGTTACAAATGATGAATTTACATCAACACAACATTGTTACCCACAGTCTGTCACAATTTACATTACAGTTCACTCTAGGTGTTGTACATTCCATGGGTTTGGGTAAATGCATAGTAACACGTACCCACTATTACAGTATCATAGGGAGTATTTTTAAAAGATACTCAAAATTCTCTGTGCTCCTCCTGTTCCTCCTTCTTCTCCCTAACCTGTGCCAATCACTCATCTTTTTATGATCTCCATCGTCACGTTTTTCCCATAATGTCATATGGTTGTGTCATATAGTTAACATGCAGCCTTTTTAGGTTGGCTTCTTGCACTTAGTAATATGCACATACATATTACTGAAATCAGGTTCCTCCTTGTCTTTTCATCATTTGATAGCTCATTTCTTATAAATATTGAATAATAGCCCATTGTCTTGAATGGACAGTTTATTTATCCATTCAGTGGCCAAAAAATATCTTTATTGCTTCCAACATTTGGTGACTATGAATAAAGCTGGTATAAACATCCATGCTCTAATTTTCTGGGTGTACATAAGTCTTCACAAGTTTTATGTAAATATCAAGGGACACGACTGATTGTATGGTAAGAGTATAGTTTTGAAAAAAAAACAACCAACCAAACAAACAAAAAAAGAGTATAGTTTTGTAAGAAACTGCCAAATTGTCTTCCACGATGGGTGCACAATTTTGTATTCCTGCCGGCAATGAATGAGAGAGTTCTTATTTATTGCTTCATATCTTTGCCAGCATTTGGTGTTGTCAGTTCCAGATTCTGGCTATTCTGATGTGCACATAGTGATATGCTATTGTTGTTTTAATTGTTGTTTCTCTGACATTTAATGGGTAACACCTTCTTAGATGTTTATTTTCCCTTGTTTGATGAAGTATCTGTAAAGGAGTTAGACTTATTTTTTTTTTAATTGTTTGTTGTCTGATTGTTGAGTTTTAAGAGTTCTTTGTATATTTTGGATAACAGGTCTTTATCAAAAATGTCTTTTTGCAAGTATTTTCTCCCAGTCTGTGACTTATCTTATAGTTGTCTTGAGAGTGTCGTTTGTAGAGCAAAATATTTTTGATTTTAATCAAGTTCCACTTACCAATTCTCTCTTTTATGAGTTGTGCTTGTGGTATTGCATCTAAAAGGTCATGGTCAAATGCAAAGGCATCTAGATTTTCTCCTAAGATATCTTCTAAAAGTTTTATAATCTTGTATTTTACATTTAGGTCTGTGATACATTTTAATCAATTTTTTTGTGAAGGGTATGAGGTCTATGTTTACCTATGTTTACATTCCTTTTTTTTTTTTTTTGCATGTGGGTATCAAGTTGTTCCATGTGGGCACCAAGTTGTTTCAGCATCATACGTTGAAAAGACTATCTTTTCTCTATTGTATTCAGTTTACTTTAAATTTTTTTTTTACTTAAAAAAATACAATGACCTAAAAAATACCTGTATCATGTTAAATAAATCAAGTAATTTCTGTTCCATATCTTTTCATCCCCATTCTGTTTCTCAAGAAATTTTAACTGACTTATTTCTTTTGTTAGTTACCCTTTTGTTGTTAAAATAATAAGTTGATCTCACCATATTCAAATTTTTGAAATTAATTTCAAAATTATTGTATTTCCTGTTTTGATACTTAAGGATATAAGTTTCTCTACTTTAAACCCAATTTGCAAATATGGATGCTTCTATCTCTTTCTTAAGTGTTTCTTATGAAAAGCCTATTCTAAGCACTGTATCCATATCAATTACACATAGCAGCTCCGCGAGGTGGGCACTGTTATTATTCCATCCAAGAGACTGAGGTGAAGAGAGGTTAATGATTTGTCAATTGTCAACAGCCAGCAGATTGTGGGGTCAGGGATGTTGATTATTAGAGCTGACTCTCCTTACCATGATCTCTTAATCCATAAAAATCTCTTAACTTCTCACTTGGTAAAATGAGGATTTTTTTTTTCATTCTACAAATATTCATTTCCAAACTTAACAGTTGTCTACCATTGCTTTGAAATATAGTTGCCAAAGCCCTTACAATCAGGGAGTTTTTATTCCAGCAGAGAAATGAAGATAAGTAAACAAAGGGCCCAGGGTATTAAGGGATATAATAGAAGTAACTGAGCACATGCTGTTAGAAGGCCTCTCTCAGAACTACACAGAGATCTACAGCAAAAGAAGAGAAAGTTTTTCGGCAAAGAGACAAGCTGATGCTTAGACTAGAAAGCAGAAAGCAGCTGATGTATCTACGAACAGAAAGAAATCAGGGTGATAGGGAAAGAAGGGACATGAAACAAAGTTAGGGTCATGCTGTTCTTTGTAAGCCAGGCATAGTACACATTATCAAAGGGCATGTCTTTTCCATACTCAGTAGTCCCTGTAGAGGAACACAGTATCCTACACCTAAGATTCTTCCTTGCTGAGAGATTTCCCTCTCCAGAAAGCTAGGCATTCTGGAAGCACCTGAGTGCAGACTTTGGCAGATGAATGATCAAAGTATCTTGGGCAGTTAAGGTTTCTATAACAAATTAGAGACTGGGTGCTTAAACAACAGACATTAATTAATTTCTCACAGTTGTGGAGAGAAAGAAGTCCAATATCAAGATGCCGGTAGATTCGGTGAGAGCCTTTTTCCTAGTTCATAGAAGGCTGCCTTCTTGCTATATCTCATGTGTGAAAGAGGGATCATTGTCTGTGTCTCTTTTTAGGCAAATACTATGCTATCACAGGGACTCCTCATTCCCAAAGGTCTGACTTTCAAATACCATCATACTGGGATTAGGGTTTTGACCTATGAATTTTGGAAAGACACCAATATCCCAGTCACAGCAGTATATATTCTAGTTTTCTTGTCCTGTAGTAAGATAATCTGAAACACATTCTACATCACTTTTCAGAGGTTTCAGGATCTGTTTCTGGGGAAACCGAGTCTTAGAAGCATTAAATCTAAAAACTTGGATTTTATTCTAAAATTGTTAGGAAGCAATTGGAGACCTCTTAGGAAAAAAAAATCATGATATGAGTTATTTTTTATTTAAAAATATCACATTAGCTTCTTTTTAAGAAACTGAATTGAGAGGAAGTGATGAGTCCTGCTAGAATATTCCACTAGGCTAGGCCCAATATTAGAGTATATTAAACTCACTTAATTCATATACAGGGGAAAAAATGAATTCATATGTCTTGAGAGCAAGTTGACAAGATTTATGGCCTAAATGGAATAATAGTGTGAGGGACAGGGAGGAACCAAAGATAATTTTTAGATTTTGGTTTACTGATGTTGCTACCATTTATACAGGATAGGAAAGATTGAGAGAGGAATGAGTATGGAGGTAAAATCAATATATATTTTCGTCCATATTAGGATTAAGACACCAATATTCAGCCAAAGAGATATTGCCGGATGCATCTGGAGTTCAGAGACGTTGGTAGCAGAAATTCAGCCTTGAGAGTTATCGGCATACAGAGATTGGAGGACGTGTATGCAGAAGAGAAAAGTGATCAGGATGGAATATTTGTGTCTCAGAAGATGAAATGCCTGCAAAAAAGACTAGAAAGAAGGATTCTTGGAGTAAGAGCAAAATCAATCCAGTGCCAGGAGAAACAGCCTTTCAGTCATGAGGGAGGGCTCAAGCAGCATCAGTAGACATGGGTTTGTGTTCAGGACGATAGTGGTTACCTTGTAAAGGTCTGGCTCAGTCAAGTTTGGACATAGAAGTCTGAATAAAGACCACTGAATAACAAGTTTCAACCATATCAATGTCCCGTGGGGAAAAAAAAAACAGGGATTTATATCTCTCTCAAAAAGAGTTTGTTGTAAAACAGAGAAGGAAAGTGGGCTGGTACCTGAGTGTATGCAGTCAAGGGAGATCACTTTTTCGTTTCTCTTTTTTTCTTTTCTTTTCTTCTTTTCCTTTCTTCTTCTTTCCTTTTCTTTTCAAGATGGGCCTTGGAAAATAGCTGAATACTTACAGAAAACATCCAGTTTGGGGATGATTTACCCTTCCCTGTTTTTACCCTTAGTTCTCTTTACTGTTATATGACTGTCATGGACTGAACGCATTCCCCCCAAATTTATGTGTTGAAACTTTACCCTCAATATGATGGTTTTAGGGGGTGGGGCCTTGGTATAGATGAATTCATGAGGGTGGGGTCTCCCTGATGGAATCAGCATCCTTATAAGAGTCACACCAGGCCTTGCTTCTTCTCTCTGCTCTCCTGTGTGAGGATGCCGTGAGAAGTTGGCAGTCTACAGCTCAGACAAGGGCCCTCACCAGAACCTGACCACGCTGGCACCCTGATCTCGGACTTGCAAACTCCAAAACTGGGAGAAGGAAGTTGTTTATAAGCCGCCCAATCTGTAGTGATAGCAGCCCCAACTAAGACAACTCCATGTATTTTTTCTTTCACGCTAAGCTGATTGAGTTGATAGTTTTACTATAAGCGCAATTAAATCTTTATAATGCCTGGTTCTCGGGTTGAATGAATTTTAACACTAAAAAAAATCACAAAGAGTATTAGTGTTACTCTGACTCTACAGTATTTAATCTATAACCAGGAACTATAATTATCATTTCCTTTATTTTATATATATTTGATTTCTCTGAAGAATCAAATTGCATTTCTTCATTTTCTACTCTGCTCGTCTTTATCATTTACTCCATTTTTTGTTTCAATTCTCTGTCCAATTAAGAGTTTTTATTTTTTGTTGTTGTTGTTTTTCTGATTGCCTCCCACTACTCTCTGCCCTCAGCTCTTGTGACTCAGGGTTTTCTAGTCCTACTTTACTGGCCATGAACTCTCTCCTAGACATACTCTAGGTCTTCCTGTTCTTTTTTCTCAAGTTTGGATCTACCATTTTTTGTACCTTGCTTTATTCTGGCTGACTCCCAAATTGGCTGACGTACCTTCCTAGAACAGAGCAGGGAGTACCTATTCTGAATTTCATATTACAAATCTGTCTTTATTCTATATTCATTCGGAATGACCACTTATCTGGATGAATAACTCTAAAATAGAAACACATTTATTAAGAAGTTTGAAGGGGATAACTTAGGTGGCTGAGTCAGTTAGGCATCCAACTCAGGTCATGATCATGATCTCAGAATCCTGGGATCCAACCCTGTGTTGGGCCCCATGTTGGGCTCTGTGCTTAGCACAGAGTTTGCTTGTCCCTCTCCCTCTGCTCCTCCTCCTCTCTCTCTCCTTCCCTCTCAAGTAAATAGGTAAAATCTTAAAAAAATTTTAAAAAAAGGAATTTTGACTGCATCTTTTATTTGTTACTTTTTTTAATTAGTAGATTTTATGTTATAGAACAATTTTGGATTTGCAGAAAAACGAAGCAGGTAATACAGAGTTCCATATACTCCTGTGACACAATTTCCCTTTTTTAAAAAAAAATTTTATTTGTTATTTGACAGAGAGAAACACAATTAGAGAGGGAACACAAGCAGGGGAAGTGAGAGAAGGAGAAGCAGGCTTCCTGCCCAGCGGGGAGCCTGATCCAGTGCTTAATCCCAGGAGTTCCTGATCATGACCTGAGCCAAAGGCAGTCACTTGACTGAGCCATCCAGGCGCCCCACAATTTCCCCTATTCTTAACAACTTTCATTAATGTGGGACATTTGTTACAATTAATGAACCAGTATTTCTTTACTATTATTGAAGTCCATAGTTTACATTGAAGTTGACTGTTCTGGTTGTAAATTTCTGTGGATTTTGAAAAATGCATAAAGTCATATAGCTACTATTACAATGTCATACAGAAGAATTTCACCACCTTAAATACCCTCTGTAAATCAGTCATTTATCCCTATGCCTCCCCCACTTCTCCATCCTTCCCTCCTTATACCCTCAGTCTCAGAACTCCTGGAAGTGATTGGGTTTTTGTTTTTGTTGTTGTTTATTTGTTTTTGTTGTTGTTTTTTGTTTTGTTTTGTTTTTTACTTACTATCTCTAGTTTTGCCTTTTCCAGAATGTCATAGAGTTGAAATCATCCTATGCATTCTTTTCAGGTTGGCTTCTTCATCTTAGCAGTCTGGGTTTATACTTCCTCTAAGCTTTTTTGAGGGTTAAAGGATTGATCAATCTTTTTATTATTGAATACTATTATATGGATGTACCACAGTTTATTTATCCATTTATCTATTGAAGGGTATTTTGATTGTGTCTAGCTTTCAATGGTTGCAAATAAAGCCACTATAAATATTCACGTGAAGGTTTTTGTTGAGATATAAGTTTTAACCCAATTGGGAAAATAACTTTGGAGTTTGGTACTCAGTCATATGGTAAGACTACACTTAGCTTTGTAAGAAACTACTAAACTATCTTCCGAAGCAGCTGTACCATTTTGCATTGCCTCCAAGAATGAATGAGAGTTCTTGCTACTCTACAATCTTTCTAGCAGTTAGTATTTGTAAGTTTTATGGATTTTGACCATTCTAATAGGTATGTAGTATTATTTCATTATTGTTTTAATCTGAAATTCCCTAATGAAATGGGATATTGAGTATATTTCATATACTTTGTATATGTATGCTTGGAGAAATATCTACTTGGCTTTCTTTGCTCATTTTTTAATTGTTACATATTGGAGCTGAAATAGAAATTATTTTTAGTGATTTTTGTGGGCTTATAATTCTCTTAAAATTTGACAATGGTATGACTAATATATTTTTTAAGATTTTATTTATTTATTTGACAGAGAGAGACACAGCAAGAGAGGGGACACAAGCAGGGGGAGTGGGAGAGAGAGAAACTGGCCCCCTGCAGAGCAGGGAACATGATGTGGGGCTCGATCTCAGGACCCTGGGATCATCTCCTGAGCTGAAAGCAGACGCTTAACAACTGAGCCACCAAGATGTCCATGACTATCATTTTTAAAATTCATTTTTCTTTACACTCAGTGGGTTCCTTAAATATGTGTACTCATGTCCTTTGTGAGAAACTGAATTTATTTTTTAGAAAATATTTCTCAACACTCTTCTTTTTCTATATTCTGCTACGTCATATTATGAGTGTTGATATTTTAGATTAACCATTTATGTATTTCATCAAACCTCTCATGCTTTCTTTTTGTTCTTCTCTCAGTGAGATTTAAGTTTATCTTCAACCCATTTTTCTAGAAATTATGTTGTTCCCTCAGTATTATTTTTTTCCACAGCATTTTGTTCTTGTTCCATGAGTACAATATCTTCTTGAAGACTATTTTCTTCTAAATATACAGTATTATTGTTTACTCCAGAATAATTTTCTCCCTTTTCATCTTGGCCTCTTTTCCTCTTGTTACAGGATTTCCTGAGATGTTTGTTGACATTGTTTTCTATCTGTATTGGAAAAAAATGAGTCTGTAAGACGCTGATGGAATCTGTAAGTGGGTGAGAATTGTTCTACTGGCAGATTTGATTTCATACTAGTCAGAAAGTCAGTAATTGTTAGTGGGAATTCCTAAATGTCAGAGGGTGAAAACTTTTCACTGGATGTTTTTTACTTCTGGTAGTAGAGGTTATGGAAGGGAGTTTGTATGATCAGAGTTTCATTTTTTCCTGTTTTCAGCCCTCATTTTGCTGTGTTCCTCATTATAACTACAATATGCAAAGTTTGGTTTTCTCCAAAAGCTTAAATGTAGTTCTCCAGGCTGTAACTCCTTCCATCTTGCTTATTATATTCTTATACTTTATCAGATATATTAGCCTATATGCCTATGTCTATAAATCCACTATGCCTACATTTATAATTATACCATAGCTACATACATATATCTATCAGTCCACCTATCAGTGAATGAAATTTAAGAGTCTGAAAAAAAGCGAAGTTGGAATAAAATAACACAGCCTAATAAAATTCTAATTTGAATGTACAAACCCCTGAGAGTAAATAGTAGAAAGGAAATCAAACTAGTTGCTAGGAAAAAAAAAAAAAAGAAAGAAAGAAAAAAAGAAAGAGAGAGAGAGAGAGAGAGAGAGAGAGAGAGAAAGAAAGAAAGAAAGAAAGAAAACTAGTAGTAAGCCAGCGTTTATTGGATCTGAAAACTCTCACCATAGATACTCAAGTCAAGTCTGCTCCATGAGTGACTCTATGAGTTACTAATCCATGGGGCACAGCAGCATATTAGAAGAGGTTTATAACTGTGAGCCATGGATGTAAAGAAAAGTGGCATCTTCAGGACTTAAGGAGCAGCATTCATCATATTCAGTGCTTTGTCAGAAAGCTACATTGCTTTCTGAGGAGTATGAAGAATTTGTAAGTTGAAAAGAAAACATCAGGGGCGCCTGGGTGGCTCAGTCGTTAAGCATCTGCCTTCGGCTCAGGTCATGATCCTGGAGTCCCGGGATGGAGCCCTACATCGGGCGCCCCGCTCAGTGGGAAGCCTGCTTCTTCCTCTCCCTCTCCCTCTGCTTGTGTTCTCTCTCTCCCTGTGTGTCTCTCTATCAAATAGATAAAAATATTAAAAAAAAAAAAGAAAGAAAGAAAAAGAAAACATCTAAATGTGGGAGAGAAATCTGGTGGGGGACATCAAGAAATGAACTTAACTTGGGGTGCCTGGGTGGCTCAGCTGGTTAAGCTACTGCCTTCGGCTCAGGTCATGATCCCAGAGACCTGGGATCAAGCCCCACATCGGACTCCCTGCTCGGCAGAAAGCCTGCTTCTCCCTCTCTCATTCCTCCTGCTTGTGTTCCCTCTCTGGCTGTGTTTCTCTGTCAAATAAATAAATAAAAATCTTTAAAAAAAAAAGAAATGAACTTAACAAAGATTATTTCAGGTCAAAATTGGGCCTTTCTGGCCATGATTATATAAATATGGTAATGATATTGCTTCCATACATCCCTGCACATGACTGTCTTACTCTTCAACTCATGTCAGCAAGCTGGAGCATTCCACTTGAGCTATCAGTGAATGAAGTAAAGTTGCTGCTTATGTTTCTGATAAAGCAAAGATCTAATGTAAGTTAAAGCAAATATTCCCTCTGCTCTCCTTGTATACTAATGCCAGGCTTCTCCAAAGAAGGAACAAACATGAATTCACCTGGAAAATCTTAATATCTGTAAACCACAGAAGTCTAGCTTTACCCACTCTACTGTGCTTCTGGATCCCCTTTTTAGTACAGTGACAAATGTCCTACCTCAATCCTTTCCCCCTTTCTTTTATCATCATTCTCTCTGATGATTCAGTTCCTCTGTACCAATCAGTTTCAAAGTAACAGCTATTAAATTATATAATTAATTTCCATTGAGGAGGTAGCAGCTTCAAGGGTTACTTCTGTCAGTGTGTTTGGCACTTTGTCAGGGGTCTTCGGGAATTACAGAGATAGTTAACAAAAGGGAGCTATCACAAATGATAAGAAAAAAACATTGTTACAAGCTGACAGTAAAGATGCCCCTTCTGAAAGTAAATGGGAAGTAGGGTAATTCAGGGAGAGAAACGAAACATGAGAGACTTTGGACACAGAAACAAACTGAGGGATTTGGAAGGAGGGGGTGGGGGGATGGGTGGGCCTGGTGGTGGGTACTGAGGGCACCTATTGCATGGAGCACTGGGTGTGGGGCATGGGCAATGAATCTTGGAACACTGAAAATATAAAATAAATTTAAAGTAAAAAAAAACCACAAAGATGCCCCTTCTCTGAAAATATTTTCTAAGTACCTGGGAGTTGGGTCAAGAGGATTTCTTAGTCCCTTCTTGAAAACGGATCACACAGTAATTGTTACAAATAAGGCCGGCCTTGACTAAAGTAGCTACAAGTTGAATATTGCTGCTGTATGTCTTACTTTGTAGCGACACCTGCTCTCCTCCTACTAGGATTAAAATAATGGTTACAACAATAAGATCAAAAAAAGACAACAAAACTAACCACCATTAATAGAAGCACTAGTTGTCAATAAAAAGTGTTCATAGTAAAAGTCGTAGTACTTTAGAGGACATCGTGGACCATCGTGTACTTTGTGACACATACTCAAGAGACAGTGAATTACAATTGATATTTTGGTTTTGAATTTCAACCTCTCATTTAAATCTGACTACTGACCCTAGGAGCCTAGGTCAAAATTAATTTGGAAATGAATGTCAGCTCAAAGTACTTGGAAATGACGTATCTCTTGGGGCTGCCAAGCAGCACACATTTCTGGCATAGGAACTGAGGAAACTGGAGCAGTAGGCCCAGGAGAAGTTGCAAGAGCTATCAGCCCACCTGCTGCCACGACTACAGGATGAGAGCGCAGGTCTGTTGCACTGTGTGGGAGCTGCAGGGGCTAGGGCGCCTCTCAGGAACCTTCAGAGTATAATGACTTCCGGTTTATTTCTATTTCTACATTCTCTACCTTGCACAAATATTTCTTGTGGCTAACCCTAACCAGGATTCACGTAGAGAAGGAAATTCTGGAGAAATATAGTTGCAGTTTAGCTAAGCTGAAACCCTACAAAACCACGGATTGGTAATAACGAAAGTTTGCAAATTTGCCCAAGAGGTACCTTCTCCCCTGTTTATGCAGTTGCTATACTGAGCTGTAGCTGAGTAATTAAAATCTCACCATCAGAGGTATCATTATTATAACGCAGTTGGTGCTCCCGGATGTGAAGTCAAGCATGGTACTTCATGGCATAGCATCCTGTGAATTCCTACACCCGATAAGCAGCTAGTGATTCTTTTGATGGCAAAGCAATAAAAATATACATTTTATAGCTATCAAGCGAATAATACACTTATATCTATAAAAGCTAATAAGTCTCCCCTCTTTCTCCCCAGTTCTTTTTTACTGCATTTGTGCATGCCTGTGCACACACACACACTCACACAGGCACACACACACACACACACACACACACACAATACAGAGCCTGAGGTAATACTATAAATTACCTTAATATTAAAGAGAAAAATTGTTCTGGGAGAGTGTATTTAAGTAAAGTACTGTGAATACTCACAGAGATAACATATGTGAAAATAAAATGAAAGGAATTCGGTTTTGATCTAAAGGTTTCATCGATTTTTCCTAAGCAGGATTGTTAATTACCTGCACTGGAGCTTAAAATAATATGTGCAGTAAGTTTCAGGAGTTATCTTATTAAATGAATATGTTATTTGTATTCTATATGGAAATGAGCTGTGTGTTTTGACTTTATGCATGAGGCTTGGACCCCCTGGGTATCCTGTGGGGACCAGGCACAGCTGATTTCTTCATCTGCAAGGCAGAAGCCTGACAGCCACAGATGTGAGCTGCTCCAGCTTTAGGTGTAAAAGCTGCTTTGAGAAGCCAGAATTCAGGCAATTAAGCAAGTTCCCCTCCTGGTAGCTGGTAGTTAGCCAGGCCACTGTCAGTGTTGCCCACACTGCTGCAGGCAGAGGGTTCGATGACAGGGAACACCTGAAGCTTCTTGCTGGACAAAAACAAAGACTTAAAAACCTAAAATGTTAAGGACCACCTCCTTTATAAAGTCGCTTGAGCCTTTATCTCTGGGTTCTATAGACAGGTTCAAATAAATCATAAGGAATCCAAGATGGTATCATCAATGATCATGTATCACTCCTTCCAGTTACCAAGCAAACAAATTATGCATTGCATATGGTTATACATGAATTAGAAAGTGTTAATAGTAAAAGTCTTTTACTCTTGCATTTCATTTAATTTTTTATAAAAATTTATTTTAATTAATTTTATTTAATTTTTAGAATAACCCTGGAAAGTCTTTATCAATATTGCTATTTAGAGGCTGGGAAACTGGTCAGAATGGTTCAGGGCCTTATTGCTGGCTCTATAGACTGTAAGAGGCCAAGCCAGGACTGAAATACAGATTTTGCTATCAATCCCAGGGTCTACTTTAAACCCTTTCTAAAGGGTGCCTGGGTGGCTCAGTGGGTTAAAGCCTTTGCCTTCAGCTCAGGTCATGATCTCAGGGTCCTGGGATTGAGGCCCACATCAGGCTCTCCGCTCAGCAGGGAACCTGCTTCCTCCTCTCTCTCTGCCTGCCTCTCTACCTATTTGGGATCTCTCTCTCTGTCAAATAAATAAGTAAATAAAAATCTTTTAAAAATATATAAATCCTTTTTAAACAGATAGGACACACCTGAGGTAGTAAAATAAGTAGCCAGTTTGTTTGTTTTTGTATTATTTATTTGACAGAGAGAGAAAGAATAAGCAGGAAGGGCAGGGAGAGAGAGGAAGAATCTTATGCAACAGGCTGAGTGTTAAGCCCCATACAGGGCTTGATCTTTCAACCCTGAAATCACAACCTAATACTGTGCCACAGTTGCATCACTTATAAAACTAGTTTTACCTGGTCTTTATCCCTCAGTTTAGGAGTTACTGGTATTTGTGAATTGGCCCATAGTATTTCCCTAATTTTTAAAAATAAAAGTTAAAATAGTGAATAATCACTAGAATACAAATAGTAATTTGTTCTTGATGAGAAGAAAATAAAATAAAATGCAATCTTAAGCAGTCACATTATCAGGACTTTGGCTAGGTGCTTATATATGTCATTAGCAACAATAAGATTGTTCTAGCCAAGCCAACAATGAGAGATAGGTAATATATTATTCCTTTCCAAAAGAGAATACCAGAGTCAAAGTTAAAGAACTTCTCCCAAGTTCAGGGAGAAACTTGGAACCCCTGATAAGTTTAGCACTGGCCTGCCTGATTCTCCAGATAAAGGGAGAAAGTAAAAAATAAATAATTAAATAATAAATGAATAAACAAATAAATAAATAAACAAACAAGTAAATAATAATGTGTCCCATGCATCTCCTGTGGTGTGCACAGCAATCAGTACTTGGCAGGCATTGTTTTCTCTCTTTACAGTAATCTCAAAACTTAGTAACTAACTACCATATTTTATAAATGAGGAAGAATGAAGCAGATTAACATAAATTCTCTAACATTCCAAGACTAGTAAATTGGCAGAGAA
Organism: Spilogale gracilis; assembly: GCA_004023965.1. Taxonomy (NCBI): domain Eukaryota; kingdom Metazoa; phylum Chordata; class Mammalia; order Carnivora; family Mephitidae; genus Spilogale; species Spilogale gracilis. Next base: position 91,937 of record PITA01000977.1, read on the forward strand.
GAATCAAATGTCTGACTTCAGTGCTGGTGTTCCTTCCACTAACAGATTCCCCCATTGCCAGGTATATACATGGAATCTAAACAACAGACCAGAAATAAAGGACTTTGTTAAGACAATAGAATAAACACAATTCATAGAACAGTTAAAGATTGCTGAGCCTTCCAATACCTGTTACTAAAATAGGATATAGTTTGGTGAGTTTTTTTTTCCATTAAGCTTCAAAGAATACTACACTTTGAGAGTTTTCATCTATTTTTTTTCAGTATTCTCATAAACATGAGCTTACATACAATACTCATCAGAAAAAAACTAATCTTTGCAGTGAAAAGGAAATGTAGCTACATACAGTATATTATGAATTCATTCTGAGTTACTCTAAATGAAAGGGAAAAAAAGGAGAACCTAATTCAAGGAGAACCAAATTAAATATATATGTTAGTATCAACAAAAGCATATGGAACAATAGGTTGGCTTAAAAATGTTTTTTGTTCAAAAAAGTCTACCCTGACTAAAACCAATTATTCCTGCCTAGAGTTATGTCAGCTAATGTTTAACATGTTACCATGTCAATTGCTCCGTAGGACTAAAAGTTGATATTAAGATAATACAATACTGATGATAAATTTTAATCAGCAGAAATAAACTATTCAGTCCCACTCTATCAGAACTGTTTGGCATTAATTTTAATTGTCTCTTAAAATGAATTACCTATGTATAGATGTCTCCTCTCCCAGAGGTGAAACTTCATTTTCATGGGCAACACCATCCCTCAGGACACCATCACCGGACTTGAGGGTGGGTTATATTATTGACTCCTCACTTCCAAAGAACCGGGTAGGGAAAGAAAAAAAAAAAAAAAGGTACGAAACATGTACTCATACAGTGGAAAAACCCGTACAAAACTACCCTTAACCAAGTGATGAAACAACTGTATGAGTTGGTGATGCATGTGAATGGCATGAATCTCTAAATTGATGTGAAGAGAAGACTACTACATGTCTACACTACTCTTCCAGAAATCCATAGCCTTAGTGCAATCATAAGGAAAATGTGATAGAAACCCAAATTTCAGGGCATTGCAGGGGATGTCAAGTCAGTACTCCTCTACACTGTCAAAGTCATGAACATCAAGGGAACCTGAGACCAGAAGAGAACAACTAAATATGTTGAAGTACACTGCATTGGATCCCAGAACAAAGAGATCATTATGGACAAACTGACGAAATAGAAATAAAGTTTTAAGTTTAGTTAATAGTGCCAGTGTCAGGTTCTCAGTCTTGATAAATGTGCCATAGCTGTGGAGATCATGCACCTTGTTTAGTCCTCCCCAATTACATCTTTCCTCATTTCATAGTAGTAAATGCTAAAATTAACTTTAACATATCCATGCATACCTTTATGCCTTTTTTTGAAAGTACATATATCTTTTTAAGAAGTTTTATATTATATGCTTTTTAAACTTCATATAAAAGGTAAAATATTTCAACAAAATTTATTTTGGATGGTGTGTAGTATTAAAATGTATATATACATATATGGGGGGGCTTTAGTCCATTCATTTCACTGCCTGCAGTAAGTATTTCAGTCTAATAATGCATTCCATTCTCCCTTTACCTATTTTTTTTTTAAGATTTTATTTATTTGACAGAGAGAAACACAGCCAGAGAGAGAACACAAGCATGGGGAGTGAGAGAGGGAGAAGCAGTCTTCCAGCCAAGCAGGGAGCCCGATGTGGGACTCAATCCTTGGTCTCTGGGATCATGACCTGAGCAGAAGGCAGTTGCTTAACCAACTGAGCCACCCAGGCGCTCCTCCCTTTACCTATTAATGAACATTTTAGGTGTCTCATATTTTCCACTATGTATGTTTATAAATAATAATGCCTATGTAAAATTCTGTACACATTTCCTTTGGAGTAAGACTTTCTCTAGAGAACAGGGGTCACCCTGCTTTTACTTAAAGGGACAGATGGTAGGTTTTAAGTTTCTGTGGCCAAGAGGTAATATCAGAAGTATTATGTAGGCATTTGAATATGATTTAAAATATTACCATTTAAAAATATAGCTCATGGGCCATAAACAAATAGGACAACTGGCCTGGGACATAGTGGACATGGTTTATCTATTTTATAATTGAATTCTAATCTAGAGTATATAATGGGTATAAAAATTTTGGATCATAAGTTATGTAGATATTTAACTCTGTAAGGTATTACTCCAAAACAGATGAATGAATTTACCATCCCAACAGCATGACAAATAATTTTGTGTTGCTCTCCAGTCTCCCCAATACCTGATAAAAAATCATTTTGCCAGCATTACAGTATGAAAAGTATTCACTCTGGTTTTAATTTGCATTTCCCTCATTATTGTCAAAGTTGACCGTATTTTTATGTTTATTTACTATCTGTGTTTTCTCGCTATTGAATTTCTTGGTTATATCTTTTGTACATCCCTTCTAAGGGAAGGTATTTTTTTTGTTAATATGGACTTCTTTATGTATTCCATAAACTAAATATCTTTTTATTATGACAACATGGGTGGCAAATATCTTCCTATTTTCATCTTGTTTTTATACTTTATGACAATATTTATGCACATAAGTTTTCAATTTTCATGTAATTGAATTTAGTTATCTTTCCTATGTCAATATCATAATATTTATTTGTTATATTTTCTTCTAAATTTTTTTTTCACATTTAGATAGTTCATCTATTCTGGGTTATTTTATCTATTTAAATAAAATTCAATTTTATTTAATTCTTTTATAAGCATAACCATTTTTTCTAGCACCATCTATTGAAGAATTACATATTTTCTTATTCATCTGTAATGCAACCTGTGTATACATCAAGTAAGATTTTCATTCTGTTAATAAAAAGAGCTGTGTTTTGTGTGTGTGTATGTGAGAGTGTGTGTGTGTGTGTGTGTGTGTGTGTGTGTGTGTGTGTGTGTCCCCTCTTTATTCCTGATCTTGTTCCACTGGGTCATAATTATAACAGCTCTTGATATTAGTAAGATATGTCCTTCCATCTTGGTTTTCTTCCCCAAAATTGTCTTGGCTCTTCTCTTTCCTTTTTTATTTCATATCCATTTAACAATTAGGTGGTCATATTCCAATAAAATCCATTTCAGGATTTTTATTGGAATTACTTTGGACTTATAAATTATTTGGGGCTAACCAATATATTAATCATAATAATCTTGCACATAATCATGATGCCTACATTTGTCATTTTAAAAATTTCAGTTTTTTTCATAAAGGTCTTATATAATTTTTGTTAATTTTGATTGGTACCTTACATAGTACCTTTTTAAAAAAAATAGAAATGCCAGGTTTTAATGACTTATTTTTATTCATTTTAAAAAAATATCTTTTTAAGTTTTTATTTAAATTCCGGGTAGCTAACATACAGTGTAATATTAATTTCAGGTGTACAATATAGTGATTCAGCACTTCCATACAACCCCAAGTACTCATCACAAGTGTATTCCTTAATCTCCATCACCTATTTAACCCATCCCCCTATCCACCTCCATTCTGGTAACTCTTAGTTTGTTCTCTATAGTTAAGAGTCTGTTTCTTGGTTTCTCTCTCTCTCTCTCTCTCTCTCTCTCTCTCTCTCTCTCCCCTTTGCTTTATGATTTGTCTCCTAATTCTACATATGAGTTAAAACATATGGTATTTTTCCTTTGACCAACTTATTTTGCTTATCATAATATTCTCTAGCTTCATCCATGTCATTGCAAATGGCAAGATTTCATTCTTTCTTGTGGTTGAGTAATATTCCATTGTATATATATATATATATATATATATATATATATATATATATATATACATACCAGATCTTCTTCACCCATTCATCAGTTGAGGAACACTTGGGCTGCTTCCAGAATTTGGTTATTGTAGATAATTGTGCTGTAAACATGGGGTGCACATATCTTTTTGAATTAGTATTTTTGTATTTTTTGAGTAAATACCTAGTAGTGCATAGTATTTTTGTTTTTTAAGATTTTATTTATTTGACAGAGAGAAACACAGCCAGAGAAAGAACACAAGCAGGGGGAGTGAGAGAGGGAGAATCAGGCTTCCTGCCGAGCAGGGAGCCCAATGTGAGGCTCGATCCCCGGTCTCCGGGATCATGACCTGAGCAAAAGGCAGTCGCTTAACCAACTGAGCCACCCAGCGCCCCAGTGCATAGTATTTTAAAAGGTACACTTTGCAATTCTGGCCAGTGTTTAGGAACACAATTAATTTTCAAACATTGATTTAGTGTGTTAAATATTAATATATTCTAACAAATTTCTATCCTCATTTAAGCCATTCTCGCAATTTATTGACATATTCTTAGAATTCTTGCAAAAACAATCATATTGATAAACAATTGCTTATTTTTTCCAGTGCTACTATTCTTATGTGTTTATCTTATTATTTAATATTATTTAAAACAATGGTCTTCAACTGTAAAAATTTTGCTTCCCAGGGAACATTTGACAATGTCTGAAAATACTTTTTGTTTTGACAACTGGGAAGGGTGGTAATGGAATATAATGGGTAGAGGTTAGTGGTGCTGTGAAATATCCTATAGTGCACATGACAAACTTCTACAACAAAGAACTATCCAGCCCAGAATGCCAACAATGTTGAGACTGAGAAAACCTGATCTAAAGCCTCTGGTACACAGCTGAATGCTATTATTATAATTCTTATGTTCAAAGGAAATGAACTTTTTAACATATTACACTAAATATGTTTCATACATACAATTTTTAGAAGATGTCTTTTATGGGAAATGTTTGTTAACTTTTATGAATAATATTCTATATTGAAGAGTTGTCAGTTTTTTAAGATTTTTTTTATGATTTTATCTATTTATTTGACAGAGAGAGATCACAAGTAGGCAGAGAGGCAGGCAGAGAGAGAGAGAGGGAAGCAGGTTCCCTGTTGAGCAGAGTCTGAGGTGGGCCTCGATCGCAGGACCCTGAGATCACGACCTGAGCCGAAGACGGAGGCTTTAACCCACTGAGCCACCCAGGCACCCTGAGTTGTCAGTTTTTAATAAATTAATGCATTAATGTGATATATTGCATAAGTGGTTGTCTAGTGATTAAACTCTCCTTGCATACCTGGAATAAACTTAATTGTATAATATTTATTTTGTAAATTACTCTATCAGTTGGGTATTATTTTACAAATATTTGGTAAGCTCTGTCTGTAAAGTATTCCCTCATTATCATGTGTATTATATCTTTGTCTTTGAATGCAGGCTGTCTTGGTCTTTAGGCAAATCCACAGCAGTCCATTGAATCATGCATATGCCTGAAATGTAATTCTCAGTCAATAGCTTTAAATAAAATGCATTTTAAGCAAAGCTTATACTGAAACTTTTGTATGTGTAATCCAGAGTAATTATGTGATTATGTGTAATAATAGAGTCATTATGGGCTGTTTTCATTTTTACTTTCATCTGTTCCACAGGTGAGTTTCTCTAGTAACATGTTAAAACAAGAATTTGAGATACACCATTTTATTAGTGATCATTAGCTAGGAGGAGAAGAGAGAAGAAGCAGTATTTGGCACAAGAAAATGTAGAATTGCAATGCAAGCCCAACAAAGCCTGAGTCTTCTATGGAGGGAAGCTCAGGAGTGGGTAGTGTTCATCAGAATGCCTCATTTGAGTCAAAATGACAGGACTTTGGAAAACATTATGGGAGTTCCTCAAAAATTTGAAAATAGGGTTACCCTATGACCCAGCATTTACCTTAAAGATACAAACGCAGTGATCCGAAGGGGCACATGCACCCCAATGCTTATTGCAGCAATGTCCACAATAGCCAAACTATGGAAAGAGCCTAGATGTCCAGCAACAGATGAATGGATAAAAAAGATGTGGTATATATATACAACGGAATACTATGTAGCCATCAAAACCCCCCAAAATCTTGCTATTTGCAATGGCATAGATGGAACTAGAGGGTATTATGCTGAGTGAAATAAACCAATCAAAAAAAAAACAATTATCATATGATCTCTCTGATATGAGGAATTTGAGAGGCAGAGTAGGGGGCCCTGGAGGGGAGGGAGGGAAAAAATGAAACAAGGAGGGGCCAGGGAAAGAGACAAGCCATAAGAGACTCTTAATCTCAAGACACAAACTGAGGGTTGCTGCAGGGGATGGGGGGAAGGATGGGTTGGCTAGGTTATGGAAATTGGTGAGGGTATGTGCTATGGTGAGTGCTGTGAATTGTATAAGACTTATGATTGTACACAGACCTGTACCTCTGAGGCAAGTAATATGTTATATGTTAACAAAAAAACTCTAATGTTTTTAATAATTTTTTATTTTGTTTTTTAATTTGTTTACATTTTTATAATGTTTACATATAAAACTTTTATGTTTATAATAAAAATAAAATAATATAAAATAATAATTTTTAAAAAATGGCAGGGTTTTTATATCTCTACCTTGCTCTGTCATCACATGTCATAAGCCAGGGAATTGCATAGTGTCAGGAGAAGGGCTGTTTGCAGTTAAGACAGACACTGAAGGAGCTGAGAGTGAAGGCTTTTTGTTAAATGCACTTTCATGAACTGGAAAGTGAATTCTACCTTGAATGGAGATTTTGGTGGCTTATCTCTGGGTCTATCACACCTTGTGTACCTGAGAACCAGAGTTCATGGTATGGACAAAGTTTATAGAGGTGTATTAAGGAAGCTAAGTAAAGCTCTCTGGGTCTCAAATTTGAATCAGAGTCTCATGTGAAATTGAGGTATTTTATCTCTGGATATTGAGTAAACCTCTTGGATTGCTTTCAAACTAGAAACTAAGGAAATGTTTTCTGTTAAAAATTAGCATTGATACTAGGATTTCCTTTTTATTTTATAAACTTTTTATTTTAAAACAATTTAGATTTGAAACAATATGGTAGAGTTATGACAGTGAATTCCCATATTCTCCTTACACTATTTTGTGGGTTGAATTGAAATACTTCCCCAAATACTTTCCAGTCCTTACCTCTTCAATATGAGTGGTAAGGGAGGCAATTTTTGCCTTATTCCCGATCTTAGGAGGAAAGGGGTCAGTTCCTCATCACTGAGTATGAAGAAGGCTGGAGTTATTTTTACATATATATATGTATAACTCCTGCTATATATATATATATGTATTTTAATCACATTGAGGCAGTTTTCTTCTATTCCTAACCTGCCTTTATCATGAGTAGTACTGGATTTTGTTAAAAGTATTTTTTTTGCACCAATTAATATGATCATATTTTTCTTCTTTAGTCTGTTGATATAATAGATTGTATTGATTTCTTTTCTTTTTTTTCTTAAGCGGTGTCTTTTTTTTAAATTTCATTTTATTATTTTAGTGTTTCAAGATTCATTGTTTATGCCTCACACCCAGTGCTCCATGCAATATGTGCCCTCAGAATCCACCACCAGGCTCTCCCATCTCCTACCCTGCCTCCAAGACCCTCAGTTTGTTTCTGAGTCCAAAGTCTCTCATGTTTCATTTCTCTCCCTGAATTACCCTACTTCCCATTTCTTTTCTTTCTCCTACTGTCTTCTATATTACCCTTTATGTACCACAAATAAGTGGAACCATGTGATACTTGATTTTCTTTACTTGACTTATTTCACTCAGCATAATCTCTTCCAATCCAGTAGATGCTGCTACAAAAGTTGGGTATTCATCCTTTCTGATGGAGGCATAATATTCCATTGCATATATGTTCCACATCTTCTTTATCCATTCATCTGTTGAAGGGCACCTTGGATCTTTCCACAGTTTGGCAACTGTGGCCATTGCTGCAATGAACATTGGGGTACATATGGCCCTTATTTTCACCACATCTGTGTCTTTGGGGTAAATACCCAGTAGTGCAATTGCAGGGTCATAGGGTAGCTCTATTTTTAATTTTTAAAGGAATCTCCACACTGTTTTCCAAAGTGACTGCACCAACTTGCATTCCCAACCAACAGTATAGGAGGGTTTCCCTTTCTCCACAGCCTCTCCAACACTTGTTGTTTCCTGTCTTGTTAATTTTGGCCATTCTGACTGGTGTAAGGTGGTATCTCAGTGTAGTTTTGATTTGAATTTCCCTGATAGCTAGTGACGCTGAACATTTTTTCATGTGTCTGTTAGCCATTTGTATATCTTCTATGGAGAAGTGCCTCTTCATGTGTCCTGCCCATTTTTTGATGTGTTCACTTTCTTTTTGAATGTTGAGTTTGAGTAGTTCATTATAGATCTTGGATATCAGCCCTTTGTCTGTAGTGTCATTTGCAAATATCCTCTCCCATTCCATGGGTTGCCTCTTTGTTTCCTTTGCTGTGCAGAGCTTTTTATTTTGATGAAGTGCCAAAAGTTCATTTTTGCTTTTGTTTCCTTTGCCTTTGGACATGTGTCTTGAAAGAAGTTGCTGTGGCCGATGTCAAAGAGGTTACTGCCTATGTTCTCTTCCAGGATTTTGATGGATTCTTGCCTCACGTTGAAGTCTTTCATCCATTTCGAGTTTGCCTTTGTGTGTGGCATAAGAGAATGGTCTAGTTTCATTCCTCTATACGTAGCTGTCCAATTTTCCCAGCACCATTTATTGAAGAGACTGTCCTTTTTCCACTGGATATTTTTTCCTGCTTTGTCAAAGATGATTTGCCCGTAGATTTGTGGGCACATATCTGGACTCTCTACTCTGTTCCATTAATCTCTTTGTTTGTTTTTGTGCCAGTACCATGCTGTCTGGTGATCACAGCTTTGTAATAAAGCCTGGAGTCAGGTATCATAATGCCCCAGCTTTGTTTTTCTTCTTCAACAATTCCTTAGCAATCTGAGGTCTTTTTTTGTTCCATATAAATTTTAGGATTGTTTGTTCCAACGCTTTGAAAAATGTTGGTGGAATTTTGATCAGGACATCATTGAAAGTGTAGGTTGCTCTGGGCAGTATAGACATTTTAACAATGTTTATTCTTCTGATCCATGAGCATGGAATGTTTTTCCATCTTTCTGTGTCCTCTTCAATTTCTTTCAGGAGTATTCTGTAGTTCCTTGAGTACAGATCCTTAACTTCTTTGGTTAGGTTTGTTGCTAGGTGTCTTATGGGTTTTGGTGCTATAGTAAATGGAATTGATTCTCTGATTTCTCTTTCTATATTTGCATTATTAGTGTATAAGAATGCAACTGATTTCTGTGCACTGATTTTGTATCCTGCCACATTACCGAATTGTTATAAGAGTTCTAGTAGTTTGTGGTAGAGTCTTTTGGGTTTTCCACATAGAGTATCATGTCATGTATTGATTTATTTAATTAGTTAATTTATTTATTTAAAAAATTTTTTTTTAAATTTATTTTCTAACATTGAACCAACTTTGATTACTGGACTAAATCTCTCTTTCTTGTGGTATATAACTTATATATATATATTTGGATTTGCTTTGTTAATATTTCATTGAAAAATTTTTGTATATGATCAAAGGAGATACCAATGTCTATTTTTCATTCCTCATAACACCTTCATCTGGTTTGGTATTAGGGTAATAATGTTGGTCTCATAGAATGAGTTAGGAAGTGGTTTGGCTTCTAATTTCTGGAAGGGACTGTGACAATCTGGCACATTTCTAAACTTAAATGTTTGATAGAATTAACAACACTACTATTTCTACTCAATGATTTTTTGAGGAGAAGGTAATTCAGTTATAATTCTATAATAAATATAAAGCTATTCAAATTATCCTTTTCTTCTTTTGTGAGTTTTGGTAATTTGTCTTTAAGGGACTGGACCATTTCATCTAAATTATTGAATTTTTGGACATTAAGTTGTTCATAGTATACTGTGATTACCTTTTAATGTCCAAGGATGTAGTATGGATAACTTCTCTTTCACTTTTGGTATCAATAATTTGTAACTTCTCCTTCCCACCCTCCACATACCCGCTTAACGTCGTTAGAGTTTTATCAATTTTATTGAGTTTTGCAAGACAAAGTCTATGGTTTTGCCTATTTTCCTTTCTTTTCTTCCTTAAAGTTCATTGTTTTCTACTCTAATCTTCATTATTCCTTTTCTTCTGCTTAGTTTTGGCTCAAATTTCTCTTTTGTTTCCAGTTTCTTAAGCTGGAAGTTTGTTATTGCTCTTAGATCTTTCTAGTTTTCTAACATTTGCATTCAATCCTATAAATTTCCCTCTAAGCATTATTTTGCTGCATTCCACAAATTTTGACAAGTTGTATTTCAATTTTATCTTCATTCAAAGTACATATATATTTTAAATATTTTATTTATGTATTTGACAGAGAAAACACAGTTAGAGAGGGAACACAATCAGGGGTAGTGAGAGAGGGAAAAGCAGGTTTCCTGCCAGCAAGGAGCCCAATTCAGGGTTTGATCCTGGGACTCTAAGATCATGACTTGAGCTGCAGGCAGACACTTAAGGACTGAGCCACCCAGATGCCCCTCATTCCAAATATTTTTACATTTCCCTGAGATATCTTTGACAAATGTGTGATTCAGAGGTATGTTGTTTATTTTCCAAATATTGGGACTTTCCAACCATTTTTTTCATTATAGATTCAATTTAATTCATTTGTGGCATGAGGACATGATTATACAACTTTTATACTGTTAAATTTGTTAAGGAATATTTGGGACCAAGAATATGGTCTATCAGGGTGAATGTTTCATGTGAATTTGAGAAGAATGTGTCTTTGCTGTTTTGGATGAATTATACTGTAAATATTAACTAGATAAATTTGATTAATAGTTCTGTTCAGGTCAACTATACCTTTATTGATTTTCTGCCTGTTTGATCTATCCATTACTAATGCTAAGTGGATTTGCATATTTTTCTTTTCAATTTTATCAATTTTTACTCTATGTGTTTAGATGGGTGAATGAAAACACATTTAGCATTGTTATACCTGAAATTTTACTTACTTTGAAGTGTGCCTCATTTTAAATTGATATAGTTGCTCCATATTTCTTTTGATTTGTGTTAGCATGGTATATATTTTTTCATCTCTTTCTCTATTTTTAACCTATCAAAGCCTTTTTATTTGAACTGTGTTTTTGATAGCCAACCTACCAGTTTGGGCCTTTTTTTTTTTTAAATGTACTCTGACCATCTGTTTTTCAGTTTGTGTATTTTGATCACATTTAAAATGATTATTGATATATTTAGATTAATGTCAACAATATTTTTAACTATTTTATATTCACTGCCTGAAACTCCTTTCTCTGTCTGCTCTGGTTTTAATTAAGAAGTTTTTATTATTCCACTTTATCTCCTCTTTGAACATATTAATTGTTACATCTTTAAATAAATTAAGTTTCCTTAGAGCATAAAATATACAACTAGTAATATACATTTTTACTAGCCTAAGTCAATTTTAAAATAACCTTATTCTGCTTTGTATGTAGTAACCTTAAATAGAAATATCTTAATTCTGCTCTCCTATTCCTGTGACACTCATGTCCTTCATTTTACTTAATCATATGCCATAATTCTCAGTACGTTGTCTCAGTTATCAATTTAAATAAACAGATCAACTAATGATTAGAAAAATAGAAGGTCTTATTTTACTTTTATTTTTCTGAAGATCTTTCTTTGGGAATGCCTCTCAATTTATGTTAGTTTATTATTGTGTCCCTTTCAGTGCATCCTGTTAATTGGCACATGGTATTGTTTTGTTCTATTTTTTTTTCTGGTATTAACAGTGATCTCTGGGTTAAGACTATACAAAGTTTCTCCAGTGCATATTATCTCTTTGTAAAAATGGTAAGCCTTTTTGAGGGGAAGATATCCCCAAATGTTTAATTCTTCAGTATCTCTTTCCACTCTACTTTTCCCACCTCTCCCTACCCCAACTCCATCAAAGTTTCAACTTCTTTCCTTGGCTGTGGCTTAATCTTTCTTTAGGGTACAAAAAATGCCTTCTTCAAACCTTTGGCTAAGTTATACTCACCTGTTAATATTAACACATCATCTCAGACTCTAGCAAGAGCAGTAGAGAAATAGATCTCCACCTTCACAAGAGGACAGAAGGTGCATGAAAATGTGCTGAGTTTTGTGGTAAGTTCTTTTCAACTATTCTCTTCAGATGAACTATTTATTAATATTAAAGAAAAAAATGTAGAGAGGTCATAGCCATTTAAGTAGAAAACAAATCCAAAGACTACCCTAAAAGTTGAAGGGCCTGCAAATGAGGCGGTGGGTTTAGTGGTAACAATGTGCTGTGTGGTGTGAGACCCATTTCACTATTGTCTTTCATCCACGTGATGAGCAACATCTGGTACGTGACCTCTAATAAGCCTTGACAAGGTCAGGGCATTGGGGTTGCATACAGAGAGCTATCCTCATAAAAGGTACACATTGTGGAGAGCCTTGAGAATCTAGGGAAGGTTGGAGATTGAGAGTTAGTAAACACGGGGATATTATTTGTTCTTGGACCCCCTGAGTTTGACCAAAATTAGACAGAATCAGACTTCATCAGAACCAAATTTGATTTCTTTATGATGTCAGCTGGGGAAGGTGTAGTGCTTAACCATCATCCTTATAAGGACATTTTGTGCTAGTGAATATCTTCAGAGAAGCTTGGGAGTAAAGAAAAAAATAATCAGGGAACATCTAACCCACCACCCCTGCCAGGCACAGAAAGCCTTAGTTAGAAAGAGAAGATGTGAAGAACACATTCTATCCCCTAAGGTTAAATAACTTTTCTTGTCTTTATGAGGTTAAAGTTGGACCTTGAATTTCAGAAAATGGACCCTCACTAGAGTTCAGAACTCATAATGCACTGCTAAGTACATAACAGGAACTCAATTAGTATGCATACAATCAAGGGAATTCTATATTGGGATACAATGAAGAGTTATAGTGAAGCCCCCATGTACTGTTACATACATCCTATAGCAGAAAACCATCAAAGGATGTGTATCCCATATAAAAAATTCAAAAGTTTTTTTCTCAAATCACTGTTTGTTTTAATTTTTTTTTGTAATCTTGATCTAAGACTGTGTTTCTCTCTTCCCTTATTTTTCTAATTCATAATTTAGAACTAAAATTAAGCCTTACCATCTGTGATATACTAATGCATGGGGCTGTAATTCTGTGTGTAAAGTTTGTCCCTGGTTTTATTCTTCTTCTATTATTTTCTCATTTATATGGCTCTTATTTTTTATAAATATATAGAGACATAAATGTATTGATATTAATATTAACATATTAATATTACATATTATATATAACATATTAATCTGAATTTTTTGCAAATACATAGCCCCAAATAATATTTTTCTCTTAGTATAAATCTCTAAAAAGAAACTCAGATCACTCAACTGTTTTATTTTAACTTTTGCGGTAATTTAATCCTTGTGAAAGAAATATAAATTAGAACTTACATACTTATATAGATCACTTGACAGAATCTGTTAAAAAAAGAGAGAAAGGCTAGAAAATAAGCAAAAATACACAATTGTTAGTGTTTGATATCCTAAAAAATAGAATTAAATAATTAGAGTGAGGAGGTCAAAAATAGGTCATAAACCTGTAAGATACATGTTTTAAAAACTGTTTAATGCTCATAATCATGAACTTGTAGGTTAGGATAAAATTTCTAGGAGAACATCATACATGATTTCAAAAAGTATTATATCTTAAACATCATAAATGGAAATGAACATGATGTGTTCTCCTTAGATTACTGAATAGATGTTGTCTGGGATGATGGTAACTGCAAATTAACCAAAAAGAATGTTTGAAATGTGGAGTAGGGGGGCTCCTGGGTGGCCCAGAGTTTTAAGCCTCTACCTTCCGCTCAGGTCATGATCTCAGGGTCCTGAGATCGAATCCCACATTGGGCTCTTTGCTCACTGGGGAGCCTACTTCCCCCTCTTTCTCTGCCTGCCTCTCTGCCTATTTGTGATCTCTCTCTGTCAAATAAATAAATAAAATCTTAAAAAAAAAGAAAGAAATGTGGAGTGGGAGATATGTGTATGAATTATAAGTAGATGCAGGCATCTAAAGTAATCATGTTAATATCAATAAAATATTTCATTTTATCTATGTCCCCCAAATTTATATGTTTATCTATCCCTCTCAAAAAGAAATATAGGGGGTGCTGGGGTGGCTCAGTCTGTTAAGTGTCTGGCTCTCAATTTGGGCTCAGGTTGTGATCACAGCTCAGGTCATGATTTCAGAGTGTTGACATCAAGCTCCGCCTTGGGCTCTTTGCTGGGTGTGGAACTTGCTTGAGATTCATTCTCTCTCTCCCCCTCCTTTTGTCCTTCTCCCCCTCCTCCCAAAAGAGATAAATAAAAATTATACATTTAAATTGACCTACAACATTGTTTATTGGTTATCTCAGTGGAAAAATAGTGAGAAAAAAGCTTATATCCATGTATTTGGAATATCTTTGATTCTTTGTATTACATATTTTTTATATTCTACTTTAAATTGTGGAATACAGCTAGTAAAGACATCAAAAATAAATATTAATATTTAACTCTTATGGACTTTGCAACAATACACACTTTCATAATGGATATATCAGTTTATTGTAATAACACAAGTCACTTAAATATTTAAGGTGCAAATATATAATTCTTGAGCAATACATTATGTTCAGTTTGTGTGAATAATGTCATTTGTATTGGACAAGACTAAGAAGCATAGTTCAAGCGCCTCACATTGTGTTCTTTTTTTTTTTTTTAAAGATTTTATTTGACAGAGAGAAACACAGCCAGAGAGGGAACACAAGCAGGCGGAGTGAGAGAGGGAGAAGCGGGCTTCCCGCCGAGCAGGGAGCCTGATGTGGGACTCGATGGATCCCCCATCTCCGGGATCATGACCTGAGCCGAAGGCAGAGGCTTTAACCCACTGAGCCACCCAGGCACCCTGTAAGGTTTCATTTCTAAATAATTTAAACACTTTAATTTTTTTATGTATTACCTACTTGTTTCTATGTATCCTGTAAAAAAATTTGGCAGCCACTATTACAGACATGGGTCATGACTGGGTTCCTTTCTGTTTTTCCCTTCTTCTCCCCAGCCCCGTCCCTTCCCTTTCCCTTTCTCTCCTTCTTTCATTCCCTTTTAATATCCACATGACTCTTCCCAATATTCTTACTGCAGCCTTATTTGCAATGATTCAGTAGTTAAGCCACTTTCTCTTATTTTCCCCTCCTTTGCAGCTGTGACATCAGACCAGTGAAAATGAAATGTTACAGTTGACAGTGTTTAATATTATTTTTTCCTATCACTGTTAACACTTCTATTATTATCAAAACGTTTAGATCAGCACTGTCAGTTCCAAAGGACCTGCTGACATGCCATGGGAAACTTTGATAAACAGTTCTGCTAAATTTTTTATATATTCTTCATAGTTCTTGTTTGAAAATCATTTCTTATTCCTCAGGATTTTTTATTTTGGAGAAAAAAATTAAAAATCCTGGTTTTTAAAGAGCTTATCAATTTCTGCTTCTTATTCCTCACTTGAAGTTTTAATCCTCTGTTTCTAACCTCACAATTGGTTGCTTGGAGGTGATTAAGATGTCACAAATATAGGATTATTGTAATTCAGGGCAGGGAATAAGCCATAGATGATTTTCTAAGGAACAAAGATGTCATTTTCATGTAAATATATCAACCATTTCAAAGTAAGAAAAGAGAATGAAAGATATAAATATAAGATCTAATAATACTGATTATAAAAGAAATGGCTTAAGATAAAAATTTCACATGAAACATTAATAGCTCTGAAAAATTTATATAAATGTTTCATGTTTTCTCAAATTCTGCAGTTCTTTGAATACACATGTATGGGCTGCAAATTTAATGCATGTGTATAACAGGACACCCTCCTCAATCCAAATACTTAACTAATGCTAGAAGTGACTTCAAACAAAAGCAACTGAATTCCTCTTTGGTTTGTAGAAACCAGTGTCATTTTATAATTATATTTTCCATCCTCATTGTATTTGAAGGAATGATATTTCAAAACAGTAGAATTGTCATCATGTTGTATACCCTACATGATTATATATTTGCTGGGAGATTGTATCATTTTTTTGAAGTAATTTAAATATGAGGAATTATTGAGCAGATTATAATACCTTCTGAGAGCCTTCTTCCCCTTGGAGAATATAGTGGAAGGTATTGTCCAGTATGGGGCACAGAGTAGATTTTCACTTCATACTTGTCAAGTTGTAATAGAGAACAGATGCTTTTATGTCTGAAGAAACATGCTGCCTTAACAAATTTTGAATGGTCTTTATTAAAAAGAGAAATTTTACTTTCAACCTGCCCCCTCCATGCCACACCGTCTTATAGCTCAATGAATGAGCACACAGCTCCATCTGGGTGCAAGGTCAGAAGGAAATGCTGCCTGAGAGTCTCTTGGCATTTTGACCACATACCTGTCATCTTTGAGCACCAGTCATCCAGCTTCCTTAACCAATATCAACTTCAGTAGATCATTACCACTACTACCTCCAGCTAGTACATTTTTGGGGATTTCTTAGGGTCACTGGTGACATCATCATTACCAATTCCTAAGGATGCTGTTCAGGAATCCTGGATTCTTAGGCCTCGTAATAGGCCAATTTTTTCCTGCTAATGTCCTATTTCTGGTATGTGTCTCTCCTCTGATTTTCTAACTCTTTTTTTTTTTCCCTTGCAAGTCTGTGTGTCGTATTGTTAGCTATCCCTCAAATGATATTTAAGTCTTGTCTCTTTTCCTTCTTCTCCCTTGTTTGTAAAATTATATCCACATTCAGATCTTCAAATACCTATTCTATTTTGGTGACCCCTGCATCTTTATATTAAGCTCTCTCTATTTTCTTGAGATATGCCCAATATAATTGTGATTGACTGAGTTTTCTTGAGTATCTTATAGGTCACTCACAGGTTAATATGTCTTAAATTCTTTATCTCCTACTAAACTATATCTATTTTTTTTCCTGCTTTGGAATCTAAATATTATCCTCCTTTTCTTTTGTGTCCTAATCCTAATAATCCCAATGAATGGACAAGTTCTGCCAATTCTAGTCCCTCAAATAGTCTCAAAGCTGTCCTTTATCCTCCATAAAGGATATATACCACCATAACCATAGTTATGTTCTTAGGCTGAACTGCCAGGAACCCTGAAACAGTTTTTTAATTACCATTTCCCAATATTTAATCCATCCTGTAAACTACAGAGCTACTATTCCAAATAGGCAAGTCAATTACATCATCTTTCTGCATGAAATCCTTAAACTCTTTCCCACCTGTTTGAGGCTTCTGATTGTGTAGTTAATGTTACAAAGGTAGACAGCTTGGCTTCCTCACTTACTTGGCTTCCTCACTTAAATTCAATAAATTGAATTTAATCAATTTATTTAACCTTTCTGTGCCTCATTTTCCTAATCTGTAAATTAGGTATTGTTATTCACTGGGAGAAAAAAAATGAATTACTGTCTACAAATCTGCAGCACAGCTGATGGCACCTGGTAAGTACATGATAAAAATATTCATTGTAACAATATAATTACCATCACCATTATCATCCTTCTAATCATCAAAGGGAAAAGTATGGCATGGCATTTAAGGCTTTTGAATCTACCCTTGTAGCCCCTTTCAGCTTCACACCCTAATAGTTCCCCATAAATGCCTTTAAAACTTTTTCCATTCAAATAGAATGTTTACTCTCCCTGCTAGTCTTCCTGTCATAGATTCCCCTTATCTGCCTATAAAATCTACAGTTTACCCTCTGAGTTATCATTCAAATTCATCCTGTGAAACTTTTCCTTATGCATAGTGGCAGTCAGGGACTCTCTTTGTACTCTCATACTGCCATATGCATATTTCCAATATTGAATCATTTGATTCTTATTTCTTTCCTCTCTTTCCTAGAAGGCTTTGAAGATGTTGGAGGGCAGGAATTCAGCTTTATTCATACTTTCAGTGCTCTGCAGAGTATCTGGAATATCATAGACACTTAAAAAGATTTTTAATAAATGGTATATACTCACTAGTTTCACCTTATGAATTGACTGTTTGAAATAAGCTTATTTTTACTTATGCAAAGAAGCCAGGTGGTCTTTAGAAGGAGTCTTGATTTAATATATACTTTCTAAAATGCTTTATTTCTTCTGTTACAGTCATGCTGTACTAATCCCTTCCTTTAAAACTCACATTTGTTCCATTATCAAATGTAGATTCTAGCTCAAAAAATGCCTTTGGATTCCAGCCTTTTTTTCTCCATCCCAACTCATCAGTTCTTGCTTAGCTGCTGATATTATATTCCCAAAAAGAAAACTGACATAGTCCCTCCTCTGCCTAAAGATTATTTAGAACAGGTGAATGTAGGCACTATCTAGTTCTGAATGCAAAGCACTTTATCTCTAGAAACTTTCTTTAGTTTTATTTTCCACCATTACCCTAAACTACACTCAACTCTTTATACCTCATACACTGGATAGAAATAAGGAAAGTCTGTCACTTGTCTGCATCTTGGTATACATTCTTGTCTGAATGCCCTACATAAGTTGTCCTCAAATTTCCAGTTCAAATATCACTTCATTCTTTCTTCCATCCATTCATTCATTAACCCTTTTCCTTGGACAAGGATAATCTTCAGTTCCCTGTGTTGGTATACCTCCCATTTCTCCATATCTTTACTATGACCACCTCATCACAATACCCTCCCCACCAGGATACCCAGGCCCAGTTCACTCAGTAACCCCCAAACCTATCCTTATTTTCCATTATAATTCCTCTCGCTAACCTTTCATTTTGGGATTTATTTTCTCCTGGTTCATCATGGACTTCACTCTATCAGCTATGCCTTTTCTTTCCCATATTTTCAGCCATTTTTTTTTCCTATTGGATCTTTCCTGGTAGCATAAAACTATACGTACCTCCCACATTAATAAGCTAACAGACAAAAATTCTAAGCCAACATTTGTTACCCCATATCTTTAAAGCATCGCCATCTCTTTCTTTTTTACTATTAGATTTATTAAACCATTGGTCTACGCTCAAAATCCCCATTTCTTTCATCCCAACTATAGTCCCAAATCTGTGAAAAAAACCCTACTCATCTCTTCACTAAAGCAATTTTCATCAATTCTGTCAAAAATGTCTTTATTGCAAATACAATGGTTACTTGTTTATTTTTAAAAAATTCACTGAATTTAATAGTATTGTTTTTTTTCCTCCTTGAAACATTCTTCTGCTTGACTTTAAGGATTCAAGCTTCTCTTGGCTCTCTATATTTTCTGATTCTCTTTTCTGGAGTCATATTCTTAACTTTTCTCATGTTACATATTTACTTCATTTTAACTCACCTAGTACATAGCTCTTTATATTTTATTTGTAAAAGATTTCAAATTTTTATTTTCTACAACAATTTTTGAATTATTTATTGAGTTTCTACTTGCATAGGTCAAAGTACCTAAAGTTTAACATTAATGGAACAGAACTAAATATCCTTTTCACCAGATTTTCTCCTTGTCTTCTACTTTATATTTTAATGATTGATCTCATTATTTATTCTTCCTTTCAAGAGATAACTTAGAATTCCGTCTGTATTCGAATCATTCTCAATTTGCATATCCTGAAGATTCTGTTTGTGTGATATTGGTCATTTTCCCCATTCTTTTCTCTTTCTTTCAACCTGAGTTTTGACTCTCATCTTACTTTCCTGGAGGATGCCAATGGTGCTTTACCTCACTTACTTGTCTCCAATATTTATTTCCCTTCATTCATTCCATAGTCAAAGCACAATTCTCTTTCAAAAATTACTTTGTCACTCTCTCGTCAAAAGTTCTTCTGCATGACAGTCTTGCTTTTATCTTCCAAAGTCATTTTTCTTTTTTTTTTTTTTTTTTTTTTTTTTTAAAGATTTTATTTATTTGACAGAGAGAAACACAGCCAGAGGGGGAACACAAGCAGGGGGAGTGAGAGAGGGAGAAGCAGGCCTCCCGCCGAGCAGGGAGCCTGATGTGGGGCTCGATCCTGGGTCTCCGGGATCATGACCTGAGCCGAAGGCAGTGGCTTAACCAACTGAGCCACCCAGGCGCCCCCCAAAGTCATTTTTCTAACAGTAATGGAGGGAACAGTTGTCTCAGGTACACTCCTGTGTTGTCTGCGTACCTATACCTTCTTTATGCCAGGTGTTTATTTTGTGTTGTTCTCATTTATGCTCTTGCCCACCCCATCTCAGAGTCCTACTTTCCTCTCTTGGACCTTCAGTAACAAGTTCTATGTGGTAGCGTGGCTTCCAGCAGCTTCTAGTCTACAATGTAATAGACCTGAGACAAGTTTCCTCTCAGTAGCATCTGTGCAAATGTTGAGGCTCATCCAATATGAATTAATTTTGTTCCTATGCTGATCCCTCAATCAACTTTAGTATTGGGCTGCTAGAATTATAAGGCTAGGTAATATGCTCACTGTTGAAGAGGTGCTGTGGCAAGGAGGATCCCATGAAGTGATTGGTCTGACCTAATGCACTGTATTTGCCTATTAAGTTTAGGGTGGAGTACTACTTGGACCATGGATTGATATGGCAGAAGAGGTGGTCTTCAAAAGTCAGGTGTGAACAGAAGTAGAAATCTCTACACTTAATCCTGTCCTTGACTGGTCAGACATGAATAACATGTTTGTGATGCAGTTCTTAACCTCTGTCTCCTAGTTTGGGTTAGACAGTGCAACTCTATGTCTCTATAGCAATCTGTGCTCAAATATATAACATGTTGTCATTAGTTATAGATCATAAACTCCTAATGGAAGAGACCTGTTTACAGTTACTTTTATATCCCTAGCATATAGCCTAATGTCTGTCCTAAATTTGACACTCAATAAATGCTTGCTTTACTTACAGAATTAAACAATAAATGAATACCATATTCAAGATCTTGAGTTAAGCTTCAAAGCAGAAACCTTCTCTGACTGCTTCAGGGTTAGATGTCCTACCCTTTGGACAGATTTTTAGTGGGATTTATCTATTTGCATTTGTGTCACTGGAAAGTATCTTATTAATCTTTGGCAAATATACTTTGCTCAATTATGTTTGGTGAACAAATGAATGAATATTTGAATGAGTGAATACATGAATGATGAATGGAGAGCAATTTACTTCCTCAGCTCTCCTGTGCCTCATTAAACCCTATGGATTCAGACAGAAAAGTTTAAACAAGAATTCCATCATGGAGCAATTGAGAAACTAGTAGCCCTAGGAAAACCACATTACACTTACCATGGAACTTTCTTTGTGACCTTAAGAATGATAAACTAAAATTTGGGTCTCTGAATCTATGTGCCAAGTTGCAGTGTCTAAATTCATATTTAAGCATCTCTTTTCACTCAGACACTGGAAAATTTTGGCTGTGTTATGCAAGAGAATCAGGATACATGGTTGATTTCTTTAAATATATAACAGAGTATAATAAAATTCCCTTTCCCTTCTTTTTTATGTACTTTCTTTTTAAAGGTAGAAAGAGAATATTATTTGCTAGACTCCAGATAGGATATATTTAATTTCTAATCAATTATATTTTAAGTTATATAAAAACTATTTTCTATAGGCTGTTATTATAAAATATTCAAGAGGTAAGGGCACATGTAATTATTTTTTTTCTTTTTCTTTATAGAAATACAAGGCATATAGAGAAATACACAAGTGTTTGTTCTCATTTAATTGTCAGCTCCCAAACCATCCCTTTCCCCAAATTTTGACATAGTTAAAAGTCATGACTATTTCTATCGCTGCTGTGTTTCCTACCAGGTAACATTTCTAATATTCCCCAACTCAAAAGACCAGAAAGCAAACACATTGGTTTGCACATACTAGATGTTCAATAAATATTTGCTGGGCTCAGCTGAATATAAAATATTAAGATCTTTCCAGCCTTGCCTTTTTTTTTTTTCTTTTTAAATTCACTTTTAACCTCTTGGTTTTTTCTTTTACCCTTTAACCTCTTCTACTATTTACTAGTTTGTGACCTTGGGCAAGAACTTACTTTTTTTTTTATTTTAAAGATTTTATTTATTTGACAGAGAGAAACACAGCGAGAGAGGGAACACAAGCAAGGGGAGTGAGAGAGGGAGAAGCAGGCTTCCTGCCGAGCAGGGAGCCCGATGTGGGACTCTATCCCGGGTCTCCAGGATCATGACCTGAGCCGAAGGCAGTCACTTAACCAACTGAGCCACCCAGGCGCCCCGGGCAAGAACTTTTTAAATTAATTTTCATCTGTTAAATGGGGGAAATAATTTATTCCACATGGCCTGAATATATACACTATGCAATGCAGTGTGCTATGTACCAGAAGATAACAATTAATAAGGCAAATATGAATCTATTACTGCTCAACTTATGGACCAATCGACATATAGAAATACAGAAACTTACAGCCCACTGAGAAAGATCATGCTATTTTATGAGTTTAATATGCTTGAAGAGAATTGTGAAGTTTTATAGGAATATTTAACGGGCATGAACAAGCCCTAGGATGTTGGTGAAGATGGGTACAGTTTTATTTTTTTTCTGGACAAGATTTTCAAATAGAGCTTTTTTAACTTTTCTCATAAGGTTGAAAATTTGGAAACTAGTTTTCTCAATGTGTAATGTGTCTGGATTTGACCAAGAGGAAACATTTTGTTTTAGTCTTATTTGAACTTCTGTGTGTTTTCTTAAATGTGCATGTGCTCCAGCAATTCATATTTAGACTTTTATTTAGGAACTTACAGTGCTCATATAAAACAAATAATTAAATGATATTTCACAATCAGTAGTTTACATTGCATAATTTCTGCTAATTTACAATTCAGTTTCCTAGGAAAATATAATTTTAATGATGTGGAGTATACAAAGAAACATCTGTTACCTCCCATCTTTCTTTCTGGAGAAGCCCTACATTTTAAATCTGTATATTTTAGATATATCTTAAATCTCAGAAGTCTTTTGAGAAAAGTCACTACATTGTTGTTATTTTCTAATATTTTTCTAGAATATTAGGATTACCAATTCTTATGATACTTTTCAGGCTCTGAAGTTAACCTTTCTGGAATTTGTGATTTCTGGTCTTCATTTTTTTAATTTTGAAATACTTACATATTCACAAAAAATTACAAAAAAATAGTTACAGAGAGGTTGTTATACCCTTCCTCCAGTCTCCCTCAATGATTCCATCTTATATCATTATATTAATATATCAAAAACAAGTAATATATATTACCATAAGGGATGTGCATACTTGTGTGCTATGTCTTTTTATCAAATGTGCCCATTTGTGCAACCACCACTCCAATCAAAATACAGAACTATTCCACCACCACGTCTTTGTCTTGTTGCCTCTTTATGTTCATATCTTCCAACCTTCCTTCCATTATCACTCAACTCTGACCATCACTAATTTGTTTTCCATCTCTATAATTTTGTCATCTCAATAGTACTATATAAATGAAATCATACATTCTCTGACCTTTAGAGATTGACTTTTTTTTACTTAGCATAATGCTCTAGAGATATATCCAAATTGTTAAATGCATCAGAAATTTTTTCCTTCTTAATGCTGACTAGTATTCCCTGGTGTGTTTGCTACAGTTTGTTTAATCATTTACCAGTTGAGAGATGTTTTAGCTGTTTCTAGTTTTGGGCTATTAAAAATGAAACTGCTATGAACAATAATGCACAGGTGTTGTATGGCCATAAATTTTTATTTTACAGGATAAATCCAAAGACATTTCTTTTTTGCTAATACAAGCATTTAGTGCTATAAATTATTCTCTCTGCTTTCTTGAGCTGCATTCAACACATTTGGATATGCTTTGTTTTCATTTTCATTCATTTCAATGAATTTCCTTAACTACTTTTGACTTGTGGCTTACTTAGAGGTGAATTGTTTAGTTCCAAGTGTTTGGGGATTTTCCTTTCATCTTTCTGTTATTGATTTCTGTTTTGATTTCACTGTGATCATGGAATGTACTCTGAATAATCTATTTATCTTGACTGTATTGAAGATTTCCTTTGGCCCAGAATATTGTTTGTCTTAGTATATATTCCATAGATCCTTAACAAAATATTTTCTACTATTGTTTGGTGGAACATTATATTATTATATCTATAAAGTCAATTAAATATTGTTAGTTTATGGTGACTTTTTGTTCTATATCTTGATAATTTTTTTGTGTTACATATATGTATATATACATATATATATTTAAAGATCTGTCTATTCAAGAGAGAGAAAGAGAGAGAGAGAGAGAGAGAGAGAGAGAGAGAGGATGAGCTGGGGAAGGGGTGGAAAGAAAGGGAGAGGACAAGCAGACTCCCTGCTGAGTATGGAGTGTGGAACGTCAGGGGTCCATCCCAGGATGAAGATCATAATCTGAGCTGAAATCTGGAGTCTTATGCCGACCTGACTGAACAATTCAAGTACCCCTTTTGATATAATTGTCTATTAATTGTTGAGAGAAAGGTGTTGAAATTTTGTTATAGTCATTTTTTCCCTTCAATTCTATCAGTTTTTATTTCATCTATATTTCACTTTTATATATGAGTTAGAATACATACACATTTATGATTTTTATGCCTTCTTGCAGGACTCAATGTCTCTCTATGCCCTCTGTACCTTTTTGCTCTGAAGTCTACTTTATCTGATATTAACATAGTCACTCTTGTTTTCTTTTGATTGTTAGCATGGTTACCTTTTTCCTTCCTTTTACTCGTAACCTATTCATATTGTTATATTTTAACTAAGTTCCTTTTTGACAGCTTATAGTTTAGTTATTTTATTTTTGAATCTGCCAATCTTTGTCTCTTAATGGTGTATTTAGGTCATTTATAATTAATGCAATTTTTGTTATTTTAGGGCTTAAGCTTGAAATTTTATGTTTTGTTTTTGTTTATTCTCTATTTTTTTTTTCATTTCTCTGTGATGTTCTGCCTTTCTTTGAATTCCTGGTGCTTATTTAGAGTCTCATTTTATCTGTAGTGTGTTTTTGTATCTCTTCAAAAAAATTTTTAAGTAATTGCTCTAGAAATTGTGTTATATATACTCAAAATTTATCATAGTCCCCTGATGTTGACACTTAACTAGTTTAAATGAAGTATAGAAAAGTTAACTTACTTTATGTGTGCCACTTTGCTCTTCCTCTTTATAATTTTCTTAAATATTTCCTTTGCATAGAGGAACATCCACATATTTTTATTAATTCTGCTATTTTATGGATACTATAATTTTTATAAATTCTGCCATTATGCATATTTTATTATATAATAATAATTATTATTATTCTCATGCCATTTGAGGTATTCTTATTTCTTGGTATGATGGATGATTTTTGTAATTAAACCTGCTGTCTTTTATTTTGAGAATTTGAATCTTAATTTAATCTTCTGTGTTTCAGTCACCTCCTCTGTTTTGCTGATGAAAAGAGGTGGTGCCTCTTTATTACTTTCAGGTTGGTATGGAAATCCAGGTTCCCTATGCACCATCAACTAACACCTGGTGTGGAGGTGTGGGTAGAGATCCTAGTTATTGCTGGGGTAAGAGAATTTGTACCTTGCATTAGGTCTCTGTTCATATTACCCTGGCTAGGAGAAGTACCTCATTCCTGCTCTTTATATGGTCCTTGTGTTTGGGGTCACTTTTACTGCCCATTGTTAAAAAAAATGATTTTCCACATTGCTTCTTTGATATCACCCCAATGGGGAAAGGCAGGGTACCCTATTACTGTGGGGAGGGACTTTTTACATTCTTACGTTCTTTCCCCCATCATCATAAGACACAGGGTGACTCATTATGGCTTAGCAAATAATACAGTCCCTGTATTAGTTTCCTAGGACTGCCATATAACAATGTATCACAGACTAGGAAACTCAAACAACAGAAACTTGCTTTCTTACAGTCCTAGGGTCTAGAAGTCTGAGATCAAGGTATCAGCAGGGTTGTTTCTTCTGAGGCCTCTTTCCTTGGCCTGTACATGGTTACCCTCTCCCTATGTTTCTACATGATTTTCCCTCTGTATCTAGGTATGCAACCACATTCTGAGATACTGAAGTTAGGGCTTCAACATGTAAATTTGAGGGGCTACAACTCAGCCCATAAAAGTCCCAGTACCTCTTTTAGTGTGCTCTGATACCACCCAGCATGACAGTTAATATGATTTATGATAGTCTGGCTAGGGTTCAAGTCTGGTTTTTCCACTCAGCCTTTCCTGATGGTATTGTGCCTGGGGGCCACTATTTGTTTTGTTTTGTTTTGTTTTTCCTGCAATATTTCATTAAAGTAGAATTTTTATTGGATAATGGTTTCTATCTTGTTAAGCCTCTCCTGGTCCTTTGCTTGTGAGAATAAACTTTTGTTGGAACACTTTTTTTTGTCTGTACCTGTTGTATTTGGATCACCGACTTTTCCCACATCAATTATGGGACATTTGGGTCTAAAAGAAAACACAGAGAGCTCATTGCTATGTTTTTCTTCAGCTCCAATGGTCCCCAGTCAATCTTCCTTCTTCCCTCCACCTTTTAGAGTGTGGTTATGCTTGTTTAAAAGATAATGTCTAAAGTTCCTAGGTGAAATTAGAAGGAATAATAAGAAAAATAATTCTAATCCATCTTTCTAGAAAGGAACTGCAGTAGAATCAATTTATAATCTTTTGAATGGTACTTTTCTACTAGAGCTCTTATTTGCAACTAGATTGCTTACTTATTTTATGTTTTTTTATATTGGAAAATAATTATTCTATCTGTAGATTATTTTCCTTATACTATAATATCTAAATTTGTATAAATTATTTTAATTAATTTTGATATTATTAGAGTTTCATTGGCTATTATGTTTTCTTAAAATGAAGATAATGACTTATAATGATTATAAATAATCCAAAATAGGAATAGTTATATCTTTTAAAAAATATTTATTTATACTTTATATTTTAATCTCTTATAATTCTCATTATACATAGAGTTATCATAAATATAATAAGAAAAGTTCATTGGATAAATACTCCTTAGATGTTATAAGGAAAAGTTAGCATGAAGAATATTTTGCTAGACTCTGGTGTGTCAATAGGCACTAAGCTAAACTTACAATGTTTTATCTAATCATAATCTGTCAGATGTCATATTTAAATATTTGGCTTGCTTTTCACAAGTAGGTGTGCCATTATTACTTCCTCTGATCCTTTCTTGGAACATACATTACTCCAAATACACCACTTTCTTCATTGATGAATCTGATAAAATATCAAACATTCCATGTGGGATAAATCAAGATGATATCAATATCTGTAATGACATTAACAATTTACCAGAGAAGGAGAAGGAAAGCACCTTTCCCGATTAGGCATTTTATATTGATTTTTTAATGAAATATTCACACAAATGTAATGTTAACTAAGATTACTGTAGAGTTGTTTTGCTGTGATCTATTTCTATACTTTTTAGTAGCTAGTAATTCTACCTTGGGACAGTTTCCTTCATCTTTTTTCGTTCTTCCTTCTTTATCTCTTTTTCTATTTTTCCTACTTTATTCCTTCTTCATCTCTTGCCATTCATCCTGCCCTGGGAAGAGGAGGTGATTCTTATGAGTCCAAAATCAGTGTCCTCTTGCCAATGACAGACCCTTAGAAGATATTTAGAGGGCAGGAGAAGAATGCTGTTGGATTATTTTCTTATGTTTTTTCTTCTGTTGTTGCAAAGTGTTTGTATCTCTGCACCTAATATGACAGCTCTGGTTGGTTGGGTTTGGAAGCTGTTCCATGCAGGTACTTTTGCTGGATTCCAGAAACTGTTTCTTCCCTTCCCCTTTAAGACAAGCATATCAAGTGTTACCCACTGTTGCCAGCCCCATTTCTTATCAGTTTCCCTTAAACCTACCACAAAATAGCACTTTTAATAAAATCTTCTGAATTACTCAATTTAAGTGTGTCATCTTTTTCAAGTCTTGTTAAATACAGACAGATGTATCCATATTTGAAGTTCAGTATTGATCTTTTCAGTATTGATATCCAGTTTCCAAAGTAACTTACAATGTGTTCTTTATAGTTCATATTTTAGAACTTCATGTAAAATACTTGTTTTTTGCTCTTAATGTTCTAGGGAACACTGCATTTTAAAAATATTGTTATAACAAATAAAATTTCTAACATGATTCATACCTCAAACAGCTTCCTTAATTCAGAGAATAGCATTTATTTTGAAAATCTGGAATCCAACATTTTCATGACTAGCTTAGTCTAGTGAAATCAATCTAGCATATTAAACATAACAAAGACTCATATCGAGATAAACAAATAATTTAGGGTATTATATTTTCCTTGGAATAACATTAAATTACAGTTCCATTCCTAGTAATCAGTCTTGTCTTCTACCAGGAAGAATCTCAAGGACTTTAATGAATTTATCCATTTCCATCTCCGTGATAAATCTTTATTGACTACATTGGTTTGGCGTATATGTCTTTGCCCTGTTTTGTGTTTGGTAGTTAGCTGTGCGGAACTAGGCTTACACAGATTTCTTGGTAATTATTGTTTCAAAAGTTAATTTGTTTTGCTCTTTCTGTTCTCCAGAAATCCGGAGTTCGGCTGCATATTGTGCTTCTGGGTGTTTTTAAGGCAAATCTTCTGTTTTTGACCAGTCTTGTTTCAGTTTCTTGCATGGCCAGCTGCTTAAATATACTGCCATCATTCATCAGCTCTGCATGTTGAAACTCACAGAAGTGAATTGCTCTTAGCATTGCTTCCATACTGGTAGCTGGCTGAAATCCAGTTGCTCTTTGTTGGTGCTTTGGTATGCTAATATACCATAGGTAAATACCATTGAAATTGTTTAAGAAGCATCCTCATAGATTTTTCTCTCCACTTCATATAGCTTAAGAGAATACAGGAAAATTTAAACCTCCAATATAGTCAATACAGAGACAATTTCAAATGTTTTTGCCGGTGCAAAACAGTCTTCATAAAAAGACTAGCTTTCACGGGGCCTGTGTGGCTCAATCCTTAAGCCTCCGCCTTTGGCTCCAGTCATGATCCCGGAGTCCCAGGATCAAGTCCCACATTGGGCTTCTTTCTCAGCCAGAAGCCTGTTTCCTCCTCTCTCCCTCCCCCTGCTTGTGCTCCCTCTCTAGCTGTGTTTCTCTCTGTCAAATAAATAAATAAAATCTTAAAAAAAGAGGGAGACCAGATTTCATAAAAAGAGTAGGTCTGAAAACTTCTGAATGTATAAGAATAATATAAATAATTACTGTGAGTTTCCTTTTTCATGATCATAAATGTCTATATGATATAGAAAACATCTACACCATTTTTAATACCATAAACAACTCTTTTGACCTTATAGCAGGCTCAGATTATAACTTCTCATTATTTCAGTATTCTTCTTTTCTGTCATCATTGTTGAACTCAATGAAAACAAAGCTACCTTCTGACCCAGCAATTGCACTACTGGGTATTTACTCCAAAGATACAAATGTAGTGATCCTAAGGGGTACCTGCACCCCAAATGTTTATAGTAGCAATGTCCATAATAGCCAAACTATGGAAAGAGCCCAGATGTGAATCGACAGATGAATGAGTGAAGGAAATATGATATCATCTATCTATTATCTATCTATCATCTATCTGTCTATCTATCTATCTATCTATCTATCTATCTATATCATCTATATATCTCATCTATCTATCTATCTATGCACACACATTCACACACACACACACACACACACACACACAGTGGAATACTAATCAGCCATCAAAAAAAAAAAAGAAAAAAAAAAAGAAACCCTGCCATTTGCAATGACATGGATGGAACTAGATGTTATTGTGCTAAGCAAAATAAGTCAATCAAAAAATTATCATATGCTCTCACTCATATATGGAATTTAAGAAATAAAACAGAGGATCATTGGGGAAGAGAGGAAAAAAATAAAACAAGATGAAATTGGAGAGAGAGACAAACCATAAGAGGATCTTAATCATAGGAAACAAACTGAGGGTTGCTAGAGGGGAGAGGTGTGAGGGGATGGAGTAACTGGGTGATGGACATTAAGAAGGGCACATGATGTAATGAGCACTGGGTGATATATTGGATCACTGACCTCTGCCTCTGAAACTAATATAATAGAGTATATGTTAATTAATTGAATTTAATATAAAAAATCATTGTTGAATTAGAGAGCAAACATGATTGATACATAAGTAATGGAGAGTGATGAAGAGTATGAAATTCTAAGGTAATACAATGTAATGTTAAGTACATTTTGTGGATATGTATTTCAGTCATTATAATTATGGAAGTAGATCCAAGATTTTCTCTGCTCTTCAAAGTTGACAACATCGTCCCTGGTTACTGGTGATTTGAACAACAACTCGAGCTTTCTTTGGAAATGACCAATAAATAAGAGGTTACAAGATATTTTGTATAATGAATTCCAAATTCAATAAAATTATTAAATTGAACTAAAAAAATTACAGAGGTACTGAGATTAGAACCATGAACCATCAAAGCACCAGTCTCACAGAAACCTGTTTTAGGAGGATTGATGCCAGATTCATAGATGACTCAGAGTGGGCAGTATAAATAAAGTTCTGGGTGAGGCTGAACTCCCAACTCTCAGACCACCTTTCTCATTTGTACACTATCCTATTAAAACACATACTATTTTAGTAAAAACAACATGGACATCTTTTGATTTAGTGACAGATATCTGTAATCATTGCTATTACATTGGCAAACTCATGAAAAGGGACATTTGACTGGAATATCTGGGAGAGGTGGAAAGACCAGGAATTGATTTAGAGTAGGGATTGGAAGAAAAATCTGTTTGGTAACCACTGATGGATGTATGGGGAATAGATTCTCCAGTGATTTTGAAGTATAAAACACAAGTGTCGTCATCAATCATTTAGTACTTCAGTACATTGGCCTGAGAATTTCTGTGGGCAAATATTGAGTTTACATTGGTTGGGAAGGGCAAATGAGTGCTTTAATCACATTCATATTAACATCTCATGGGTCTCTACTTTTTCATAGGCCCACAAGTACTTAGGTGGGTGACTTTCTACTGGATGTTGTTCAATGTGCTGAGGAGAAGTATTTCTTTCCTCATGGAATTTACACTGTAGTGACTGAGAGAGATAAAAACCAATAGTCAAAGAGATATAGGTATGTTGTGAGCCATGTTGAATTACAGGGAAAAAACTAAACAAAACCAAGGCAGGGAGAATAAGAGGAGACTTTTTTTAGGTAGGGAAGGGAAGAAAATACTTTCTGAGGAGCCAACATTGAGCAGAGACCTGAATGGGAGAGTGGGCCATGTGAATATCTGGGAAGAAAACATTCCATGCAAATAGGGCCTCAAATTCAAAATCTCTGAGGCAAAAGTGTTGTAGGTGACCAGGATCAGTAAGCAGGAATGGGGAGGGGGAAAGGATGGTGAAAGTACAGTGAGCACATGCTGAAGTGTTGTAATATCGCCTTGTTAATGTACCAGGGTCCAGATCATCATAGGGCATCATAGGCCAAAGTGAAGAATTCAGTCAGAAAGGAATAGGAAACTACTTGATAGTTGATGGGTGGTTTTACATAGGTATGACAAGATCTAGATGATCATTCCCACTGCTGGGTGGGCAATAGACTATAGAGAGGCAAGAGTGAAACAAAGAACCAGTTATGTGGAAATTGTAATAGTCTAAGTAAAGGATTGTCATGCTTTGGGCTAGACAATCTCCCTTGATTATTGGTCATGTCGTCAGCAGGTTTGATAGTCCTCAGAAAGAGAGGTGAACATGTTACAGAAAGTTTATGCATGCAGTTTGGAAGCATTTAGGGATCTAGACTCATTCTGCAGCCAAATATTAATGTCCCTCTGGGCAGAAAATTTAAACTTCCTGTACTGCAATCCCCCACTTCAATTTTCAGGGTTTGAACAAAATTATCACAATAAGCTCCATCTCTGACTATCTGTGCTTCTCTGCAGACTAATATAAAAGATAAAGAACATGGAAAATGTGCAAGCATCAGGATTCTAATAAAGCATGGGAATGTCTTATGTCAACCTCCTACTAATTTTCAAGGAAACATTAAGAACAATTAAGTACTATTACACTGTGGAGTAGGAAGGTTAGGAGACTTGGTTGCCTTTTTTTCTTTTTTTTTTTTTTTTTTTTGCAATGGATAATAAATGTGCAAAAGAACACTTTTAAATCTATTCTCAGGAGCTTTTTCATGATTTTTGTTTGATTGTCTGTAATTATGCAATCCACAGTCTCCAGCTGAATTAAACATCCCATAACCATTTTAATGATTCAGGATAGAAAGGAAAAATTGCAGACTTTAAATTCTCTTTCAATATGATGACTCTTGAGAATTTTATTGACCTTGGTGGACCTTTTGGAATTTGAGTTCATTTATAATCAAAATAGAAAAAAATGTTTTGAAATGCTATTTAGAAGCTTAAAAGAATTATTGGACCCTGAATAACTTTCATTACATGACATTTTGATAAGGTCATCGTAAATGAGTCAGAAACACAGATTACATTTCCTTTAAAAATACACATCGCTTCATGACACATTTGGTCCAAATTCGTTTTGGCTTTTGCTGAATCCCAAGTGTTTTCTTTCTTTCTTTCTTTCTTTTTTTTTTTTTTTTTTTTTTTTTTTTTTTTTTTTTTTTTTTCTTTTTAGATTCTCCAATAGACTTGCTAAACCCATAATCTAGGTGAGTTCACCTGCCTCGCTTTTCCACTGAGGTTTGCCTCAGGGTTTTCCTTAATAGCATGTATCTGTAGAGCAGAGACTCTTATACTGAGAATCAGGAGAAGCACAAAATCTAATAAAAGCATGGGAATATTTTTTCCCCCTCTTAAACATGGAGAGCTCTAAGGGAATGATATTGTTCCAGAGTACTGACTCAAATCGGTTCTGTATTTGAACTCTGTGATTATGAAATTTCAGTTAAAGCTGTAAAAAGCAAAACTAACAGACACCAGAGCATGCCAAAGAAAAACAGGATGTTCTTTTTGATTGGGAAATAATTATCTAAGTTCAATGGCTGGGTCCAGGTAGTGGAGTTTACATTCCCTTCTCCTCATTATAGAAACAGTTGAATCATGGTAAATTTTCCCCAAGCAGCAAAGCTGTCATTCAAAAGGGTGATTTTATTGGGGTGCAAATCCCTTTAGTTATTGCTTCAGTCCATTTTTAAAATGGATTTGAAGCCAGAGCGGAAAGTACAAATTAAGACAGAGTTTTCTCTTTATGCAAAGAAGCAGGCCTGTCTTGTGTGTGTGTGTGTGCCCCAGCCCCACCCTAGTACCTCCTAGGCTTCCGGAAGCCCTGTTATCTCCTTCTTTACAGAAGTGAAATGGAAACACAGCTAGCACTCTCCTTCTCAAAAATAATTACACTGGTTGCATTATGTCTTCAACAACAGAAGGAATTTCCCCACATATTTACTACTCAGTGACTGGAACATGGGATGTTCAAGTTTGATGTCGAGTATAAAGGTACTCAAAATGTTTAGGATTGCAGAGATGAACGAACATGAGTGCCTTTCCGTTTTTTCACCTTGAGGGTGGAAGGGAGGGGCAGAGCAGATGTTTAGTATTTGAAAAACAGACTTTTTTTTTTTACTTTTAGCCATTTGAGCATTCTTCATAACTAGTTCATTGTGAGTCTGCTGAAGATACAATATGCATAAACATTCTCCTTAAAATAAACTAAAGGTTTGTACTATAACAGATCTAAAATGGTTTAAGGATTGTGAAAGAATAAAATGCTTATATCTGATCAGCACCACTTGAACTAGGTAAGGAAGGGAAAACGCAATCGATATTATTCTCTTCTGAGCAGTCACTGACAATGGACATAACCTCTTTAGGAGAAATGAAGACAATTTTTCTTTCCCTTTGACACTAGGAAAATAACAATTTAAAACATATCTTAGAAACAGACCTGTTATCAAGAATTTAGTTTAATTTTTAATTATAACGATTACATTAAAATTTCAAATAATAATACATAAGGATTTGTAAGTATCCTATGTAGTACACATGTGCAAATATGAATGACACATTTATGAACACACACATGCACACATATATAGTACATTATTTTAAGAACTTAAGTGACCTCAGAAGATCATTAATTCTATGCTTTTGCTTCATAATAGCATAAACACGAACAATGTACATTAGATATCATTATATATTATAGTTGATCCTTGAACAATACTGGTTTGAACTCTCTGGTCCATTTTTAGGCAGATTTTTAAAAAATGAATACAGTACTCTATATTTCCTCTTTCTTGTGATTTTCTTTTCCTTTTTTTTTTTAAGATTTTATTTATTTATTTGACAGAGAGAAACACAGCTAGAGAGGGAACACAAGCACGGGGAATGAAAGAGGGAGAAGCAGGCTTCCCACTGAGCAGGGAGCCCGATGCGGGGCTCGATCCAGGGTGTCTGGGATCATGACCTGAGCTGAAGGCAGTCACTTAACCAACTGAGCCACCCAGGCACATCTCTTGTGATTTTCTTAATAACATTTCCCTTCCTGTAGCTTACTTTATTGTAAGAGTATAGTATATAATATATATAAAATACAAAATATGTATTAATTCACTGTGTATGTTATTAGTAAAGCTTCCAACCAGCAGTGGGTCATTACTAGTTAAGATTTTGGGGAGTCAAAGTTATACATGGTGGTAGCTACCCTTGTGGTGAGCATCATATGACTTGGATAAGTTGAATCACAGTGTTGTACACCTTGAACTAATGTAGTGTTGTGTGTGTCAACTATACTCAGATTTATAAAAATGTTCTATGCAGATTTTCATTTCTACTGGGTGATTTGGTTAGTGCACCTAACCCCATATTGTTCAAGGATCAACTGTAGTTTGGTATAACTTAGAGAAATCTGTATCATGAGTGGTCTTCACACCACATCTAACTTAAACGTTTGCTCTTTTACCCTTAGACCTTTGTTCTTTTTTCAACAGAAATTATCACAGCACTTGAACAGTAATATTCCTACATATTCTTAATGCGTGCTATCTTCTGGCTCTGAAATCTCACCCAAATCGTCCCTATAATCTCTCTCAAATAAACATTGTGATCTGGGCTTTTCATCAATCTCACTGCTATCCATGCTGTTCTTGTCTATTGTTAAGTCACACAGAAAGAGCTAGGAAATGGTCTGAATAAGTTCGTATATAATGAGGGTTACACTGATTTCCTTCTGTGTACATTTTTTACAATCTTAGATTCTGCTTTGCTCTTTTCCAATGGTGAAATATTGCTGAGTTACCTTCAAATTATGGCTTGTTCTGAACATAGAAACTGTTTTTTAATTAAATTTCACATAGAACCATTACTGATTATTTAGTACGTCTACAGTTTTTTTTTCCCTAAATGTTTACTACATTTGATTTCTTCTACCCATATCAATCAATTCCCTGATTGATTTTAGGAAGGGAAAGTTAATTTTTTAAATAATTATAAAAATTACCAATGATGAAACACTAGTCCTGAAATATGTTCTGTTAAAAATAATTTGGGGCACCTGGGTGGCTTAGTTGGCTAGGCATCTGCCTTTGGCTCAGGTCATGATCACAGAGCCCTGGGATTGTGCCTCACGTCAGGCTCTCTGCTCTACAGGAAGCCTGCTTCTCCTTCTGCATCCCACCCCAGCTTCTGCTGTAATTCCCTCTCTCAAATAAATAAAATCTTTACAAAATAGAAATAGTTTTATGATTTAAATATTCATCATAAAATGTGCATATAATGCCCTTTTCTTATATATTTATGGTATATATTAAACTACTAAAACTTCAGAAGTCTTTATAATGAAGAAATCTATTTAATTTTGACCCTGAATTTTTATTTTTGTTAATTTTTACTTTAATTTAATTTTTATTTTTTATTTATTTATTTTTTTTTGGAGAGAGAGAAAGAGAGAGAAAATTCTAAGCAGTCTTCACACCCAGCACAGAGTGAGCCTGAGGCAGGACTTAATCCTATGACTCTGAGATCATAACCTGGGCCCAAATCAAGAGTTGGACCCTTAATCAACTGAGCCACCCAGGCAATCCTTCACTCAGAACTTTCTAAAAGTTCCATAAGCTTTCTCTAGAAATATGAGCTACTTGGATCAAATTATTGCTTGTACGTTTTAAATTGAGATGGTGGGGATTGAAAAAGTAAATAATTACACACAGAAGCAGTATGTAAGCCTTATTACCTATGGAGCATTGTAACACAAATCAATACATTTATGCTGCCTTGGAACCAAAGCCAGTTTAATCCCATGAAGTCCAAACATCTAAAATTCTATGAAGTGCACTTGCACAATTGTACCAATTTGGACAAATACTTACAGTAGGTCATAACTGTAGATTCCATTTTGGTGGGGGATATTGCAAAGCTTTATCTCCAATTTATTATTTTTTTAAAGTTGTGCTTTTTACTTTTGACATAAATATTTTTTTATGGAGTCAGATTTACTCATTGTTTTTCCCTTTAACCTTTCTTCCATTGTTCTAGTCTGAGAACAGATATATTTCATCCTAGTTATTCTATGACTTTTTCTTTGTAGAAAATTCATGTAATGACCTCATTGACCAAAAAGTTGCTTATGGCGTAGGGATTGAATTAGCCTTGGCCATTTCTTACCTTCCTCTTGCTTTTCATCAAGCCTAAGTAGATCTTATCTTTATAACCATCTCTTCTCATCTCATCTTTTCATCATTATGAATTTGTTCATATCTTCCTTTATGTTTTCAGTTAAGTTTTGGTACTTTCTGTATATAGGTCTTCTGTGAAAGGGTTTTATTTTTTCTTCATATCTTAATGTTTTTACTATATGGTGAATGAGACTCTCCTGCTAAAATTTCTATTTGTTTATTCTTGACTTACTGGAAGGGCTTTGATTTCTGAATACCACCATGTTTTCTGGTGATATTTCATTTTCCTTTCCTTTTTCTTTTCTTTTTTTTTTTTTTTAAGATTTTATTTATTTACTTGACAGAGAGAAACATAACCAGAGAGGAACCACAAGCAGGGGGAATGAGAGAGAGAGAAGCAACCTTCCTGCAGAGGGGCCCCATGTGGGTCTTGATCCCAGGACCTCGAGTTCATGACCTGAACTGAAGGCAGACGCTCAATGATGGAGCCACCCAGGTGTCCCCTCTGGTGATATTTCTTAATTTTAATATTCTAATATTGTTTTTGATGAGTATATTGAATTTTTAAAAATATTTTATTTATTTATTTGACAGAGAGAAACACAGAGAGGAAACACAAGCAGGGGGAGTGGGGGAGAAGCAGGCTCCCCACTGAGCAGGGAGCCCAATGTGGGGCTCGATCCAGGGACTCTGGGATTGTGACCTGAAGTCAGAAGCTTAACAACTGAGCCACCCAGGTGACCCTATATTGGATTTTTTTAAAAAAAGAAATACTTAATCATCTGCAGATCATTACAAATTTTGTCTTTTTCTTCCTTTAAATTATTGGTGTCTTTGCATTGACAACAACTTATACAACATTAGTGATGATGAGTATAATTATTTCCTTCATGCCCGTAGGGGAATGTTTCCAAGGTGTCACTGTTTAATATAATGTTTGTTAATGGGTGCCTGAGTGTCTCAGTTATTAAGGGTTTACCTTTGGCTCAGGTCATGATCTCAGGGTCTTGTGATCCAGCCCTGTGTCAGGCTCCTTGTTCAATGGGAAGCCTGCTTCTCCTTCTCACACTCCCCCTGCTTGTGTTCCCCCACCCTCTGTCAAGTATATAAAATCTTAAAAAAAAAATAAGTTCTATATCCTCTGTTTTCAGGGGCCTATATTGACAACACGTGTTCAAAAATAGCGAGTTTCTTTTTATTTATAACTTGATCAAGCTCTTTCTGAGAAATTGCTTTTTGGTTTTATTTATTAAATAATTTTAGCCCTTTTTAAGATGTTCAGGTTTTGTTTTTTTTCAACTGAATTGTTATTAATAGATTTTCAATGTTCCTCCATGCAAACATTTCTCTGATAAATTTTACTTAATCATGATATAGTATTTCTTTAGCAAAATATCTAAAGCAATTTACCATTGTTTTTAAAGATTTTATTTATGTATCTAAGAGAGAACCAAGAGGGCATGTGAATGGAGGAGAGGAAGAAGAAGGCTCCCAGCTGTCCAGGGAGCCCAAGAGGGGGCTTGATCCCAAGACTCTGAGATCATGACCTGAGCTGAAGGCAGATGCTTAACTGACTGCACCACCCAGACACCCCAGGAATTTATCATTTAAAATGCATGGAATATATAATGTTCACTAGAATATAAACTCCATGAAGGCAAGGGTTTTTGCTGGTTTTGTTAATTACTGTATTTCTAATTTCTGAAATGATACTTTGAGCAGAATAAGAACTAAATAAATGTTTGATGAATAAATGCATGAATAAATGAATGTAAAGTTCCATAATTTCCTCCCCTTCTGTCCCTTTCACTTTCTTTTATTTGATGCTACTCTTGTCTGATATTGTAGCATGACCATAAGAAAAAAGTGAATTGGGAGCCTTTCCATATTTAACTGAGGTTTGGAATATTTTCAGTAATTATTTCCTTGAACGTTAGAAAATTCACTTTCAAAACAACCTGAGTTTTATGTTACATTTTTATTACATTCATTTATATACTTCATGATCAAAATCATTTGTCTGCAGATACTGAGTCTTATTTCTTTGGTTTTTGAAATTTACATACCATTTGTTTCTTTTTATTGCCACATTACATTAGTTAGGACTTTTAGTACAATGTTGAACAGAAATAGTGAAGGCAGGAGGGGTGCCTGGGTGGCTGAGTTGTTTAAGCCTCCAACTCTTGGTTTCAACACAGGTCATAATCATAGGGTCCTGAGATCTAGCCCCTAGCCAAGCCAGAATCTGGCTCCCTGCTCAGTGGGGAGTTAGTTTCTTTCTTCCTCTGCTCCTCCCCCGGGGCTGGCTTTGTTCTCAACTTCAAAGGAAAAACTTTCAATATTTTACTATTAAGTATGCTCTTGCCTATGATATTTTTTTGTAGACACTTACCAGATTAAAGAAGTTGTCTCCTATTGCTCATTTGCTAAAATATACTTCTTAACCATCAATAAACTTTAATTTTTATAAAAATGTTTTATCCCATCTGAGACAACTTCACTATTTTTCTCTTTTTTTTCCCCCTGACAAATGTGGTGAATTATTATGTTGATTAGTTTTTAAAAATGTTAAACTGTATTTACATTCCTTGTTTAAAACTAACTTGGTCATGATGAATTTTCCTCATTTTATGTACAACTACATTGTATTTGTTAATTTTTAATTTTTCTCATTTATTTCTTTTTTATTTTCAAGTGTTAATCAGGTTTTGATGTTAAGTTTATGTTGAAATATTCTAGAATAGGAGTTTTTTAGTATTTTAATTATAACATGATTTTGTTTCATATTGTCATCCTTTCTGTTGAGAAGTCAACTATTTTATATATTGTTATACATGTCAATATGTGTTACAAATCCAAGAATACATTTTAAAATTATTAATTATATGTTCTTATATCTTTTAAAGAAGTTAAGAGAAAAAAATAGAATGTAAATCTATTTATCATCTATCCATCATCATCTATTTCCTTATTTGTCCTATTTTCTACTTAATAACTTCATTGGAATTGTTAGTTTTTTAAATGAATTGACCCCTTTATTTGTGAAATTTCACTTTTTTTCCTTTCTAGTAATATCTCATTTTCTTTTCTTTCTTTCTCTCTCTCTCTCTCTTTTTTTAAGATTTTATTTATTTATTTGACAGAGAGAGAGAGAGAGATCACAAATAGGCAAGAGGGGCAGGCAGAGAAAGAGGGGGAAGCTGGCTCCCCACTGAGCAGAGAGCTGGATGTGGGACTTGATCCCAGGACCCTGAGATCATGACCTGAGCTGAAGGCAGAGGCTTAACCCTCTGAGCCACCCCCCAGGTGCTTCATCTTATTTTCTAAAATACATTTTGATATTAGTATAACCACCCTAGCTTTGTTGACTATTGTTTTCATGGTGTATCTTTTAAATCCTTTG
The DNA here is from genome assembly GCA_004023965.1 of Spilogale gracilis. Taxonomy (NCBI): domain Eukaryota; kingdom Metazoa; phylum Chordata; class Mammalia; order Carnivora; family Mephitidae; genus Spilogale; species Spilogale gracilis. Next base: position 132,003 of record PITA01000977.1, read on the forward strand.
ACTTCACTATATCTCTATCATGATATACAAATTAAGATCATTTTAGACAGCTTAGAGTTGAGCCATGCATTTTATTCAACCTTATATTTGCCTATCATTTGAGTATTTAAAACATTTCTATTTAAAAGGAAACAAGATGGGACCGGGGAGGGAGATAAACCATAAGAGACTCTTAATCTCAGGAAACAAATTGAGGGCTGCTGGAGGGTGAGGGGGGGGGGGGCAGGGGTTCTGGGTTGTGGAAAAAAGAAAAAATTAATAAAATAAATAAAATAAAATAAAATACAACATTTATCTTGCTTTTAAGCTTTCTTAGGGCAGTGATTTTTTCTTTGATTTAAATGTTGTATTTAGGGGCGCCTGGGTGGCTCAGTCATTAAGTGTCTTCCTTCGGATCAGGTCATGATCCTGGAGTCCCAGGATCCAGTCCCACATCAGGCTCCATACTCCATAGGAAGCCTGCTTCTCCCTCTCTCGCTCCCTATGCTTGTGTTCCCTTTCTAGTTGTGTTACTCTTTGTCAAATAAATAAAATCTTTTTTAAAAATTACAAATGTATTTATTTCAGAGGGATCCAGAGAGAGAGGGAGAGAAAGAGGGGAGAATCGAGAGAGAGAAAGTGAAGGAGCATGAACAGAGGGGAGGAGCAGAGGGAAAAGGAGAAGCTTACTCTGAGCAATAAGTCAGGCCACATAGGCTCAGGGCTCAGTTCCAGCATCCTGGAATCATAACCTGAGCCAAAGGCAGACATTTAACTGACTGAGCCACTCAGGTGCTCCAGGGCAGTGTTTTTTTCTATGGTAATTTAGAGTAATTAATAATTCTCATCTATCTGAGAATTCACCTTGACTTTCCATGGGTTAGAAAGTCTTCCTACCTTAGCTGGAGGAAATATAATTTATTCACAACTCTGGGAATTAGTCAACCAACAACTTTCTGGTGATTATTTTTCTCCCTTCACCTCGCACATGTACAGATCAGTATTTGGCCAAATATTTGATGGTGTCCTTTTGAAAAGTCTCTTGTTTTCTTTTTTTCTCTGCAGTTCCCTCATCTCTGATATATTTCCCCTCAAGTTCTATCCTTGTCAGTCTCCCCAAACTCTGAGCTCTGTCTCTTTATCTCAGTGAGATCATTTGGTTCCTTGGTTTCTTCTTCCCTAAAATGTGGCCTGTAAACTGTATCCAGGCAGCAAACTGAAGCATCATATGGTTCATCAGGTTTTCTGTCCTTTCAGGAACATAATCTTTGAGCACCTGTTGTCCAGGAATTGAGGATATTTCTTTCTTTCTTGTTTAAAGTTTGTGCTTATTTTCATAGGACAATTTTTGTAACATTGTTTTGATTTCAAATTGAATGTTTACTTCTTTTTGCAGTTTTTTTGTAAAGTAATGAGTGAATTTAAGGTAATACCTAATTTTTTTCTATGAGAAATATTTTAGCCACGTTTCACATTTTTAAAAATATTTCGCATATTTTGATATGTGTTCCTCTCATAATTAGTGACTAATAATTCTTGTGTGTTTTTATTTTTTCATTATTGAATTCAATGTCCCTCAATACCTTGCCAACCTTCTTTATTCCAGAAAAATTTAATGTACTATTTTATCACCCATTTCATCACCCCACATTACCTCTATAAACTTAGATGATCACTTTCTACTAAAATTATTGTTGTTATTTCATATCATCTTCAATATTTATTTTTTAAAAATCATTCTGCATTCATGCTCTCAACAGACAGCATCAATAAGTCATTGTCTAAACACATACCACACAGTCACACAGTAGTGACTCAAACTATGTAGTAAAGGAAACTTACTAAAAGTTCATTATTTTTCTTTAGGTCCAATTCATCATGATCCAGCTTCATGTAAAATACTGGAAAACAAAATTATAAAAAACAAAAACATAAAAATATGAGTTCATTTAAAAATATTAAATAGAATAATATTGATGCACTATTTAATTTATTAGTTATTGAAGATTCTTTAAAAATTCCTAATATTTACTCTTAATTTTTATATTCATCTCATCCTGAAATAATAGCATGTACAGTGTACCAGGTCCACAACTCATTTTAGGTTTTCTGCTTTAGGGCTCATATGCCTACACATTGGACTGGTGGTGGTGATGAGAATATTGGTTTGTGTGGGAAAATATATTCTTCATTAAGAAGTGGTTGTAACAGAAAAATAAACTGGAATAAATTTTTATCCTCTATGCTCTTTTGTGTGTGTTTAATCATTGACTGTCATTCAGAAGATAAAAAATATAAACATACATATTTATGTGAAGGAAATAGTTGAACCACTTCAAGGTAATCTGATATATAATTTTCCTTTGAATGTTGTTCATTTATCAGCCTTGAATTTGTCTTATTGATTAATGAGTCAAATTCTTTCTAAAGCTTGAGTCACTGGCTGGTAAATACTCTAAAATAGAATAGCATTTTTTTCTGTCTCAGAATACTAAAGTTTATTTTTTATGAAATAGAAGCAATGGAAAAAATGTGTTTTTACAACCTGAATAATTACCTGATTGCACTTTTATTTTACTTAACACTGTTATAGCTCATGAAAATATAGAAATTTCACTTGTTAGTATGGGTAGTTCCTTTATTGGAATTAAGGATTTTTTTCTGAAATCATATTTTTGAAAAGAAAAAAAACACAAAACAAGCCTGTAATCCAAAAGCTACACCATTGTTGGGTTCTCCATGTCCAAACTAGTGGAAAAATTATTAAAGCAATATAATTGATCATTTTTGGTTTTAAAAACTAAATGCAATCTTATGTAGAAGAGTTCAGATCATAGCAGAATATGCTGTGCTTTTTAACTCATATTTACATTAGAAAATTAAAAAAACAAAAAGTTATCTACATTCTAAATATTATCAAGCTCCTTGTGGTAAATGCAGATAAAATATAAGATGCCTTCTAACTTTGACTTTCAGAAAAACAACACATAAATTTTTTAGTACAATTATGTTCCATGTAGTATTTTTATTTGTTAAAGGTGGTAATCATAGTTTTTGTAACAATGTATTTATTCTTCAGACTCTTTCTATGAAGCCAGCATTACTCTAATCCCCAAACCAGACAGAGACCCTATCAAAAAGGAGAACACCAGACCAATATTCCTTATGAATAAAAATGTGAAGATTCTTAACAAGATCCTTGCTAATAGGATCCAACAGTACATTAAAAAGATAATCCACCATGACCAGGGGGGATTTATCCCAGAGATGCAAGGGTGGTTCAACATTTGCAAATCAATCAATGTGATAGGACAAATCAGTAAGAGAAGAACCACATGGTCCTCTCAATTGATGCAGAAAAAGCATTTGACAAAATACAACGTCCGTTTCTGATTAAAACTCTTCAAAATATAGGGATAGAGGGAACATTTCTCAACCTCATAAAATCTGTCTATGAAAACCTACAGTGAATATCATTCTCAATGGGGAAAAACTGACAGCCTTTCCATTGAGATCAGGAACAAGACAAGAATGCCCACTCTCACCACTATTGTTCAACATAGTGTTAGAAGTCCTAGAAACAGCAATCGGACAACAAAAAGAAATAAAAGGTATTCAATTTGACAAAGAAGAAGTCAAACTCTCTCTCTTTGCAGATGACATGATACTCTATGTGAAAAACCCTAAAGACTCTACCCCCAAACTATTAGAACACATACAACAATTCAGTAATGTGGCAGGATACAAAATCAATGCACAAAAATCAGTTGCGTTCTTATACACTAACAATGAAAATATAGAAAGGGAAATCAGAATCAATTCCATTTACTATAACACCAAAACCTATAAGATACCTAGCAACAAACCTAACCAAAGAAGTTAAGTATCTGTACTCAAGGAACTACAGAACACTCCTGAAAGAAATTGAAGAAGACACAAAAAGATGGAATGGCCAAAATTAACAGGACAGGAAACAACAAGTTTTGGAGAGGCTGCAGAGAAAGGGGAACCCTCTTACACTGTTGGTGGGAATGCAAGTTGGTGCAGCTGCTATGGAAAACAGTATGCAAATTCTTTAAAAAATTAAAAATGTTATATGATCCTGCAATTGTATTATTGGGTATTTACCCCAAAGATACAGATGTAATGAAAAGAAGGGCCATATATACCCCAATGTTCATTGCAGCAATGGCCACAATTGCCAAACTGTGGAAAGATCCAAGGTGCCCCTCAACAGATGAATGGATAAAGAAGATATGGTACATATATACAATGGAATATTACACCTCCATCAGAAAGGGTGAATACCCAACTTTTGTAGCAACATGGACTGGATTGGAAGAGATTATGCTGAGTGAAATAAGCCAAGTAGAGAAAGTCAAGTATCACATGGTTTCACTTACTTGTGGTGCATAAGGAATAATATAGAGGATGGTAGAAGAAGGAAAGGAAATGCAAAGTGGGGTAAATTGGGGAGGGAGATGAAACATGAGAGACTTTGGACTCAGAAATAAACTGAGGGTCTTGGAAGGGAGGGAGTGGAGGTTGGGTGAGTCTGGTGATGGGTATTGAGGGCATGTATTGCATGGAGCACTGGGTGTGGGGTATAAATAATGAATCTTGGAACACTGAAAAATAAATAAATAAATAAATAAATAAATAAATAAATAAATAAATAAATAACACACCAATGTATTCATTTTTAAAGACTTGATAACTATTAAGAGCCCAATTTCTATAAGAACCATTGTCACTTATGAAAGAGAATATTTTTTTAAATGTTTTATTTAGTTAGTTATTTGAGAGAGAGAGAGTGCAGGGGTAAAGAGAGGGAGAGAGGATAAGTAGACTATGTTCTGAGCCTAGAGCCCAACAACGTGGGGCTCTCTCAGGATTCTGAGATCTTGACTTAAATCAATATCAATACTCAGATGCTCAACCAGCTGAGTTGCCCAGGCTCCCCTAGAATATTTAATTTCTAATATGAGACCCTTCAGTTCTCTTCCCTCATCTCACTAAAGAAGCTATATCTTATAAATTGTGTAAGTACAAAAATGTTGAAGACTTTGTCAGCCTGATGCTGAGACACTGAAAATATAGATAATTGCCCTATAGGACTCACCAGTAGACTTTTTATAAGCAATAAATAAACCTTTGTTGTACTAAGTTCCTGAGATTTGGGTAATGATTATTACCACAGCATGACCTCACCTACACTTACTGTTATCAAAAATTACTACCAAGTGAGATCTTTTGTACTTTGTGATCATGCAGGCTGAAGAAAAACATTCTAGAAGTAACATGTAACTTCTAGAATATATAAGTAAAAGAAGTAAATTATCATTGAATTCTTTTATGTTTTGATAAGAATTTAAGTCCAGGTTTTGCCATTTTATTGATGCTTATATTATCTCATACGACATGTTTTCATGAGGATTAGAGACAAAAATGAATTAATTGATATCTCTTTAAACTTTTTTAGTCCAGTTCTCTGAGTAGTACCCAAAATATTAAATTGAATTTGCATATTGTATTGCCATACATTTTGAGAGGGACTTTTAACTCTTTCCACAAAGGTAAATTATATATGTCGAAACCTTTGAAAATTGTGACTCATTGTCAATGTAGAATGTTCAAAATAGGTTGGAAACCAGGGGTTACCATGTGAGAAAAGTCATTGCATTTTTTTGTTTTCCTTTAGGGATATCCTATGGTATTGACATTATTCTCTTTGATCTAAAATGAGGGAATTGGTCAGTAGGATAAAGAAACAATGTTAATGTGTCTGACTTTTCCAATAAGAAATAGATTTATTATCCAAGTGGCAGGTGGCTGTCTTAGTAAGTACCAGGTTAACAGAAAATTCCATGAAGAAATCAATAACATGTGGTAGCAAATGAGAGTACTAATGGAAAGACTGGCTCACTCCTGAGCCATTGAAATAAAACTTCATATAATCCTTCTATAGTTTCATTTGTAATAAATCAATAAGGAAACAACATTGACTTAGTCATTCATGGTGGACATTCTCAATTCTGTCTGCATATTATAATGTTCTTCAAAGAATATATTTTTTTCTTTTTTAGAGGAAGTGTTCAGGCCTCTCATACAGAAATTTCAGTTTAGTAGACTTCCTAAGAATCTGATTTTTAACGGCTTCACTGGTGATTTTCATAAATATATCAATGCTAGCAATTCTTTATGGTTTGCTCAATATATCTATCATAATACACATTCTTAGCTTGTAGATCTAGAATATGCCAGAATATGTCTGATCAAAAGAATCTTAGAAGCATGAAAGCAAGGTGGATTTTCTTTTACCTATGCCTGGATATATTTATAAAACATATTCAGAAAAAAAAAACAGAAAAATAAAGAAGAGGAAATAAAAAAATAATAAGGGAAGACATAGCACTGGGTATTATATGCAAATAATGGATCATTGAACATTATATCAAAACTAGTTAGGGGCGCCTGAGTGGCTCAGTTGGTTGAGCGACTGCCTTCGGCTCAGGTCATAATCCTGGAGACCCAGGATCAAGTCCCACATCGGGCTCTCTGCTCAGCCGGAAGCCTGCTTCTCCCTCTCTCACTCCCCCTGCTTGTGTTCCCTCTCTCGCTGTGTTTCTCTCTGTCAAGTAAATAAATAAAATCTTAAAAAAATAAAAAACCAAACTAGTTATGTACTATATGTTGGTTAATTGAATTTAAATTAAAAAAAAATACCAGATAAATAAAATTTCACTTTTTCTGAACCCATAATTTCAGGAAAGTACGAGAATTAAAACTGCATTCTGATTAGAAAGGCATCCTTTTAGCTACCCTAGTTATAGAACTTTATCTATAGAGAGTGATGGCCACTGAATCATATCTCCCATGTGTTACATTTTAATAATATTTTCTATTCTTAAATTTTGTCTTATTTGTGTTATATTCCAAGGTTGGTATCTCTGTAGCTCTGCAACAATTATGTGCAACAGTTATCTGACAGAGCCTTTTTTATATGAGCACTCAAAAAAAAAAAAGATTTAAACATTGAAATTTGTAAATGGCATCTTATTTGGTTCCATTGAAGCTTCATAGAATAAGCAGGATATATAAAATAGCAAACAAAATTAAACTATAAAATCTCTTACAATAGGTAGTTGAGATACTATTTGTTATCACTTAGTTAATGATTTGATCAGCATAATTTAGTGATCAAGTATTATCAATGTCAGAGGACAAAGCTTTATATTTTTAAAAGTGAGTATAAAAGATAACTTGGATTAGGGAAGCCTGGGTTGCTCAGTAAGTTAAGCATCTGTCTTTGGCTCAGGTCATGAACCCAGGGGTCCTGGGATTGAGCCCTGAGTTGGGCTCCCTGCTCAGCGAGGCCTGTTTCTTCTTTCTCTTCTGCCTGCTTCTCCACCTATTTTCTCTCTCTGTCAAATAAATAAATAAAATATTTATTTTTCTTTTTTTAAAAAGAGTTAACTTGGATTACTTGAACTCTGAAAAAGAAATATATCTATGAATACTACACTTGCTTAAACATTGAGATTCCTTGGAATCATTGAAAATCACTGACATAATGAAAATTAATTCTGTGGAATATTTTAACTTGGCCAAGGGGGATATTTTATTTCAGAACATACATCTTTCAACCAATAACTTCTGGCCCTTCTTCTAATAACTTCTATGCTATCTATTTTAATTCCAACAATGTGTCCACTTAGAATACCATTTTTTACCTTAATAACTACTGAAAATCACAAATCAGAGGTTTATAATCTTTGTGTTACTATACACATCTATAATTTTCCCATGAAATCTTTATTATTAAGCCAATCAGATTAATTGAATATAACATATAACCATTAAAAGTCATAAAATTTTTAAACATTGCCTTATTATCTTCTTCAGTGCTATCCAAGATTTATGATCAGAGCTTATTTGGCTCTCAGTGGTTAATGTACATTAATAAAAACCTACTCACAGTTTTTAACTCATAAGTCACCTTCAGAATTTCTAATTGCAGAACTTCCTACAAACTAGCATACCCATCTATACACAAAGACAATTTATTATTTTTCTGAAACAAATTGAACTACATTGGTTGGTATTTCCAGAAGTCCTGCTTCTCTTCTCCCCCTCTCTCTCTCTCTTCAACAGTTTCTAGATTTCTGTTCTGTTCTGTTCTTCTGATTATGCTGACTTTAAGACTAAGTTTTATACAGAAATGCTTTCTATTTGGTATCACGAATCACATGAATATTTCGATGAAATTTGTGCTTGAGAAGTCAATGTACAAGCTGTAATAGTTAAGATGAACTGATTTCATAAAATGTAAGCCAATCATGATTTTATTAATAGTTTTTTATGGACCATTTAAAAAATAATATTTTCCTGTCTCAACAGCAAGACCATAGAATGATTTGAATTGTTTTGATATATTTAAAATAAATCATTTTAATTTCCAGATGCTAGAGGGAAGAAACAATTGCAAGACCTGTTACCTAAATGCATGTTCTGATACTACCACTGTCTGTCGAAGTAGAGCATTTTGTTTTCTCATCATAAAAGAAAAGGTTATACTAACTGTTCTTTGTATATTTCCTACTGGTTCACATTTAGTAAGACTTGAAGTGGATAAAGGTAAACTGAAACTTTTTTCCATCTACTGACTCTTTTTATTATGGTGCTCAGATTTTATTTCAAGTCTCTGAATCTACCTGTAAGAACTTTTTTTTTTTAGATATGTAGACATTGTTTGATGTTTTTATATTAAGACAATTCTTAGTGATTCTTTGGAATAATAATTCATGTTATTCAAAAGTTAATAGAGATATTTCCACTTTCATTCATGCTATTCATATAGATATGCCTCTGCTAGGATAGAAACCCTTCACAGTTTATTTTTACTTCCCTATCTTTTTGGTTATCATACTTGGATAATCTCCTCTGAAGTAAGTATCAGCATTTAGAAGTAACATAAACATACAGTAATCCTTTAGGCTACACTTAGCTAACAGATTGTACTTTTTACAAGCCAATTCATGTTTATTCTTTGATAACAAACTTTACTTACAAACATAATTGTTCACTGAGATTTACCAGCTATTAATGTGTATATATTTTTAAGCTGAATGTAATAAATGGATTTCATAGATATATGAAAATAAAATAAAATAAGTTGTGATCTGCAAGAGAGCTTTTATCTAGTATATATTTCAACATTCAAGTTTCAATTTGTTAAATTTTTATATGCATTTTCCAATATCACATGTAATATTAGAAGCTATGATTAGAAACAAGCCTAGGGGACTAGATGAATCATGGGGTTGCTAATAGGATATTAAATCTTTTACATCCACAGTCATTTGGTTGGAATCTAGCCAACATTAGTAAGGTACCATATTATAATTTGCCAAATAAAATGACTATGTTATGTGATTCAGTTCTATTGAAGAGGTCTACAGAGTACTTTATACTGACCAATGCCATCACTGTAAGATTATAAGTAGTTCATTTTATAATCCACTAGTGACTATTCATAATTGCTCTGTGAAAGATCAATAAAAGTCCTTAATTATTATCTAATGTGAGATAGCTCTCTGTGATGGACGTAAATATCAATTTGGAAGGAATTAAACATTTTAATATCCTATATGATAAGGATATTTTTGGAGATACATGTTTTCTTTAAATGTACTAACTGTAATATAATACCATGGAGTTAAGTCTCAAAATATAGTGAAAAAACATGAAGAGAACAGTGAAATTGTTGATCAGATTACATATATCTTTAAGATATTTTATGATCTTAAATATAAAAAGTGACAAAAATATTCACTAGCGCTACGACATAAAGGAATTAATTCATACTTGGGTAACAACTGTAGGTGTTTGGAGAACTTCATGCCTAAAATTCAGATGATTGGCTTAATATTTGTGACATAAAAGCATAATAAAAACTATAATTTCGATTTTATTTCAGATTTTTATTTTTTTCCATCCATCCAATCTTATACCTTATAATGTAAGAGAGTTGTTTTAACATGCTTCTGGCATAAAGTATAAAACATGTTGAAAGATAAGCACTTTTTAATGTACTTCTGGGCATTAAGAACATGAACAGTTCTCTGAGTCATTAATTTGCTAGTAATTGTCTTCTGATGAAGAAATTTGCCAGTGGCTGTGATCTAGGATCATAACCAAAGTAATATTACAGATTTCCATGAGCCATACATGAAAATTAGCTTCATTAGCTCATAGTAGTTGTTTTCAAATTTGTTCTACACCCCAGAATATCTGGAAAGTATTGAACCTCCCTATGACAGTAGTAATTAATAGGCAATTATGTTCAAATGGGAGTGGGAATGTGGCACATATCAAAATCTCTTAGAATTAGGGGTAAGATTTTTTCACGTGTCATTTCACCATAGAATATCACTACTTCCCAAGCTAGGAAGATTCTTGAAGTCATATAGGTCCATAGTTTGGTAGAATTTCTATTCATATGGCTCAGACACTTATTTTCATTCAGGAAAAAAAAAGTTAGTATCCTACATTTCAGTAATAGGCTATCAATTTGAGACACGATAATGAATTTAATACAACTCATAAATTTATAGACTTGAAAAACAATGACTATAACTGAGTGATTAATGGTATGTTTTGTGGAGTGGTAGTCAAGAGTCAGGCTTTCTAAAGGAACTGAATTTTCTGCTGAACTTTGAACAATGAGTGACTTAGCCAACAAAAACAGGATAATAGATATTCCAAAAAGATAAAGAGAAAAGGGGGGCACCTGGGTGGCTCAATTGGTTAAGCGACTACCTTTAGCTCAGGTCATGATTCCGGAGACCTGGGATCAAGTCCCACATCGGTCTCCCTGCTAGGCGGGAAGCCGGCTTCTCCCTCTCTCGCTCCCCCTGCTTGTGTTCCCTGTCTGGCGGTGTTTCTCTCTGTCAAATAACTAAAATATTTTTTTTAAAAAAAGATAAAGGTAAAAGGGGGAAAGCATCCCAAACTGAGAGAGTATGAGTATTTAGAAAACCATAACTAATTCTATGCATTTGTAATTCCTGGCGAATGTGAATATAACCAGAAAGATTAGTTGGGGCAAAAGCATCCCTATCTACCTAAATCTGAACATGGTAGGTATAGAATAGGGCTCAGAATTTGTGTGATTTTAATGCAATTAGGAGTTTAAGGACAACTTGAAACTTGGAATTTAAGGTCCATTCTTATGGGTTAGAGAAACACAATAAATTATATTATCTTAGAGAATGTGATGAAACAAGAACAAAGCATAATTCTTGTATTTAAGATCCACTAAAGGAAAACCATTAAAATAAAATGTAAGAAAGCATATACAGTTACTGTGGGAAGGGAAAGGAATGGAACCTAATTTGTTCTGGGTGGGGGGGTCACAGTAGTTTTCTGAGAGGTGACACATGATATGAATGACATGAGTGCAGAGGATAAGCAAGAGTCAGCAAAGCAGGAGTGAGGGATATGGCTTGGATTCACTGTAAGTAAAAGCAGTTAAAGGAAAGTTACCGTGACATCTTGTAGATGAGGTCACATGTATTAATTTTATATGGCTGTGTTAAAAATTACCACAACTTAGTGACTTGAAATAACATTTTTTTTTTTTAATATCACAGTTTCCGTGGGCCAGGGATCCAGGCATAGTTTAACTGGGACCTCTGCTCAGGGTCTTACCAGGCTTCAGTGTGAATCTAGACTGTACTACGTTTCTTTTCCTTCTTTCCTTCCTTCCTTCCTTCCTTCCTTCCTTCCTTCCTTCCTTCCTTCCTTCTTTCTTTCTTCTTCTGATCATTTACTTATTTATTTGAGAGAGAGAGAGAGAGAGAGAGAGAGAGAGAGAGGAGTGAGCACACAGAAGCTGGGAGAGTGGCAGGCAGAGGGAAAAGCTGGCAGAGGGAGACTCCCCCCTGTGCAAGGAGCCAGATATGGGACTGGCTCCAAGGACCTTGACATCATTACTTGAGCTAAAGGCGGATGCTTAACCAACTGAGCCACCCAAGTGTCCCTAGACTGTACTGCATTTCTTTATGGAGTTTGGAGCTCTCTTCCAAACATATATGGTTACTTCCATAATTGGATTCTTTTCAGTCATAGTACTGAAGGCCCTGTTTTCTTACTGACTATCAGCTACGGCTGTTACTTGCTTTTTTGCCTCTCTTGTTATGTCTTTCTCTGCAAATAAATGAATAAAATCTTAGAGAGAGAAGGAGAGAGAGAGAGAGAGAGAGAGAGAGAGAGAGAGAGCATCCAATCATCTTTGTCATATTTCATTGGTTAGAAACAAGTAACAAGCTCTACCCACAGTCAAAGGGAGGGAATTAAACAAGCATTGGAGCTCATCTTAGATTCCTACCTACCACAAAGCATCAAGAAATATCAAGGGGGATAGTGATAGGTTTGACAAAACAAGCTTGAATATGAAGAAAAAGTTCTTTTTTTAATTAGGTTTTTTTTTTTTAGAGGGAGATAGAGAGAGGAGAGAGGGAGAGAGAGAGAGAGAGAGAGAGAGAGACAGACAGACAGACAGAGAATCTCCAGCAGACTCCCTTCTAGGAGTGAAGCCCAACCAGGGGTTCGATCCCAGAACCCAGAGATCATGACCTGAGCCAAAATCTAGTTGGATGCTTAACCAATTGAGACACCCAAGTGCCCTGGAAAAGCAGTCTAGATGGAGGCAAATGTAAAACAAAAGAGAGCAAGACATATTCTAGACATTTTGATGCAAAAGAAAAATTTATGCTATATTATAATATATTGGCACATACTATAATCTATAGATTTACTGGCTTTCTGATTAAGAAGCTAAGCTTGGTCTCTTCATTTCAATACAAGAATAGTGACTGGTTTTGTTTTGTTTTCTTTTTAAATTAACATATAATGTGTTATTTGTTTCAGGCATAAAGGCCTGTGATTCATCAGTCTTACACAATTCGCAGCACTCATCATAGCACATACCCTCCCCAATGTCCATCACCTAGCCACCCCATCCCTCCCACCTTCCTCGCTTCCAGTAATCCTCAGTTCATTTCCTGAGATTAAGAGTCTCTTATGGTTTGTCTCCCTCTCTGGTTTCATCTTGTTTCATTTTCCCCTTCCTTCCCCTGTGATCCTCTGTCTTGTTTCTCAAATTCCTTGTTATCAGTGAAATCATGATAATTGTCTTTCCCTGATTGAATTTTTTCACTTAGCATAGTACCCTCTAGTTCCATCCATGCCATTGCAAATGCCAAGATTTTGAGGTTATTTTTGATGGCTGCATAGTATCCCATTGTATATATATCCCACCTCTTCTTTATCCATTCATTTTTTGAGGGACATCTAGGCTCTTTCCATAGTTTGGCTATTGCAGACATTGCTACCATAAACGTTGGGATGCATGTGCCCCTTCAGATCACTACATTTGTATCTTTAGGGTAAATGCCCAGTAATGGGATTGCTGGGTCATAGAATAGCTCTATTTTCAACTTTTTGAAAAACCTCCATACTATTTTCCAGAGTGGCAGCACCAGCTTCCATTCCCACCAACCGTGTAGGAGGGTTCCTCTTTTTCCACACTGGATTTTTTTTTTTTTAACTACAGTCTAAGATACACTGTATATGTTCTGTTTTGATGAATACTCAATTTATTAAAGATAGATAACATTACTCATTAATTAAATATGGATTTTCCATACCAGGCTTAGCACTGTACTTAACCCAAGTTTATAATATTGGCATTTTTCATATAGATGTACTATTAGAATTTACATTTGCTTAGGGAATATCGAAAACATATTCATGTTGTTTGCAGCAAAATCATTAGTGCAATGCAATGCAGATCAAAGGCGAAGCTCAACAAAATGAATGTAAATAATTCAAGATGAAGTTAATAAGGAAGAGTGTCATTTTTCTTATGATAGTTTTTCATCAACATCCTAATAAAGCCATTAATAACAAAATATTCAAACAATAGTATAAGAATTTATTAAATGACAATTATCATTTAAACAGTGGACAAAACTTGGGATGAAAACCTGGATTTTACCAAGTAAAAATGGAAGAAAAGTTTAAAAACCCCAAAACCAACAACAAAAAACAGAACAATGAGCTTTGATTTCTAGTTTCTAGGTTAATAATTTTTCTCCCAAATAAATAATTACTCATCTGTCCACTAGGGTTTCATTGAAGAAACTGCCTTAAATCATTGCAAAATGAAAAAAAAAAATCTATATTCTTTGATCTTGCACATCAAGTTCCAGAAAACATTCCAATTATTAATATTCTAAATTATGAATATTTGTATTTTCCTATAGGAATCACATTCATTGATGGCTTTCTTAGACCTTGGTAGTTTGAGCATGTATGACTAACGTCAAGTCACGGTATGTTCCCCCACTCCACTTTGTAAAGCAAAACAAAACAAAACAAAACAAGACAAAACAAAAACCAACAAACAAAACTGAATGGGTTGAGAGTGGATGTAAGTACCATAAAAACAAACAAACAGACTCCCAACTTGCTGAATATAAAGCAAATGATTTATTTCATTAATCTTTTTAGACTTTTCTAGATTATTGTTATTTTTAACTCTCCTCTTTATTAATCAAAGTCCTCAAACACAAGATCTGCCATTTTGTATATTGCAAAACAGAAACTTTAGTCTAGATTCATTTGACTCAAGACTGTATGTGAAGTGCTCCCTTAATTCCGTTCTTGGCTAAATGATAGTTCTGAAGGAATTATGAGTGCCAAGGTACTGTTACCTCAGTGCCAGGGCTGGTTAGGCATTGTCTGTGATTCCTGAAACCCTTGAATTGGTTACTTCTGGGTAGATTCCAAAGGCGTGGCAGAAATCTGGTCATTTTTTGTGTAAGCCATCACATTAAAATTTTGGCATATGTTCTCAGCTCAGATGATATCATTGGGAATGCACAAATAAGACATTGGATATTAGGAAATTTAGATTCTAGTAAGGCAAGACATGCTTTTTTTTTAAAGTAAATAAAAATACATCAGAAATGTACAAAAGTACATTGAAAGCACAAGTCAAATATTGTTAAGCATTAAGAAAAAATACAAAGTAACATGATAGATAATGTGAATATGCCCCTATCTACTACATTGATACTGGCCAATCAGGGTTATTCTGATAGGTGATATTTGAACTGATAATAGAACAATATGAAAGAGCTAGTCACTTGGAAATCTAGGAAAAAAATGTGTTCATCCAAGATAATAGCAAGAGGAAAGTATAACATAGCTTCATGGGAAATTCAGGCATTTTGTTTTATAAAATGCAGTAAGATGATATACTTAAAAATGCCCTTAAAGTTGAAATTAAGCATTTAACCTATGAAAAGCAAATGGGCCCTTATTATTATTAATTAAGTAATGAATAACTTTGATGATTAGTCCTGCTTGCTATGAGATATTTGAGTGTATGTATGAATACTCAATTTGTCTCTACGGTGTCTCTCTCTTTCACTTTTTTAAAAAGATATTAGCTATTTACTTGAGAGAGAGAATTTGAGAGAGAGAGAGAGAGAGCGATATCAGGAGCAGAGCAGAGGGATGGAAAGAGCAGCACACACCTTGCAGAGCAGGCAGCCCCAGACATAAGACTCAATTCCAGAACCCTGGGATCATGATATGAGCTGAAAGGCAGATGCTTAACTAACAGAGCCACCTCTATGGTGTCTTATAATGGCTGAAGATGATAATAGCTCTTGGATAGATGAAAAATTAATTTATTCAAATCAATTCACTCACAACAATGGATAATCTTGATATCGATGCAAATTTTACAATTAGAATTTATTGTTTTGGCCAATTGTGCTACTTATTAAGATCTCCTTACCATCTGGTACCAATGTTGGCATCTCTGAAGGGTTCATTATAGAATTTTTTTTATTTTTATGGTTCTGTGTACTTGAACTCTTGGAACCAGAAACTATTTAGCTGAGATAGTTTAGGAATTCCAAGCTAAATATGGGAAGTTACATTAGATTTGAACTTCAGATAAACAAAAAAAATCATTGTTTAATATAAGCATTTCCCAAATGTTGCATATGACACACTTATCTTGAAAATTTGCTGAATATTAATTGTACCTTTATACAAATAAAAATAAAGTGATGGCAAATGGAAGCATTTCCATTATGGTATATGGAGACCTGCATGGTAAACATAAGATTTGGGGATTCATGGTCCATTATATTTGAAGATGCTGTATGGAAAAGCATAGTTGCTGTAGAAGACAAGACAGGTTATAATTTTTCCCTCAACAAATTTAACTTTTGTCTATCTTGATCAGAATTAAAGCTTACATTCAGTTGCTTTTCTCTGATACTTACATCATTGACGTGCATGTGGGACTAGATTAAAATGATCCTAACATATATAAGAGTTTAGTGAAGTGGAAAGAGGTAATGCATAAGAAATTTACTTACCTTTGGTCATTATAATTTCCCACCTGAAAGCATATCAAGTTATATATATTAATTTACTAGGGTTATCATAACAAAGTACCTCAAACTGAGTGGCTTACCCAATAATATTTTTATCACAGTTCTGGAATATGGAAGTCTAAGACCAAGGGGCAGACAGAGTTGATTCCTTCTGAGGGCTGTGAGGGAGCATCCGTTTCACTTCTCTCTCCTAGCTTCTGGTGGCTCGCTGGCAATCTTTGGCATTTCTTGGCTTGCAGTAACATTATCTCAGTCTCAACCTTCATCTTTTCATGAAGTTGGTATGTCATGTCTGTGTCTGAATTTCCCCTTTTTATGAAGGCATCAGTCATATTTGATATCTACCTTACTTGAGTATGACCTCATCTGATCAATTACATCTGAAACTACCTTTTTTTTTTTTTCAAATCAAGTCATATTCTAAGGTTACTGAGACTTATCACTTTAATATATGAATTTGGGGTTAGAAGGGGCACAGTTCAACCTATAATAACACAACAGAAAGTTGTAGACACAAAAATTCCAAAAAGCTAGGGCCATGGCTTTAAATTTGACACTTTATCATCTGCACTATCTTTGGCAAATTTATTACTCTTCCTGTCTCAATTGTAAAATCTGTGAAATGGAGCTAATATCTTCAGCTTTGCTTCTTCACAGAGATGTTCGGATAATCACAAGATTATTCACAGGATAAAACTTGTGAAATTTTTTTAAGGATTTTATTTATTTATTTCACAGAGAGAGATCACAAGTAGGCAGAGAGGCAGGCAGAGAGAGAGGAGGAAGCAGGCTCCCTGCTGATCAGAGAGCCCGATCTGGGCCTTGATCCCAAGACCCTGAGATCATGATCTGAGCTGAAGGCAGAGGCTTTAACCCACTGAGCCACCCAGGCGCCCTAAAACTTGTGAAATTTTTATAAGAATTATCGAATAAAATATAAATCAGTCCCTCAGCAACTTTAGAGGTAAATAATCTACGAATCAAAATATAGCTAGTTGAAAATAACATAATTTGTTTTTAGTGTCTGAAAATGGAACATAAAAAATAACTTTTATCCTTCCCAACTACTTTACTTTGTATCAGTCCAGTCACCAGAGGGAACTATTGCTGGCTCATTCCCTTTCCTCTTCCAACATAACCATTGGCTTTGTTTATTTTTTTCATATTTTATATTATTTATGAATCCCTTTTAATCCGAAACTTCTTGGTGGGTAGAAAAATCTCTGCTTTAACCATTGCCTTTAATTATTAAAATTATTTCAATGTGCCTGGGTGGCTCAGTTGGTTAAGCATCTGCCATAAACGCAGGTGATGATCTCAAGGACCTGGGATATAGTGCCGTGCCAAGAGATGTCAGGCTCTCTGTTCAGTGTGGAGTCAGCTTCTCTCTCTCCTGCTCTCTGCCACCGCCTGGCTTGTGTTGTCTCTCTTTCTCTCAGTCAAATAAATAAATAAAATCTTAAATAAATAAATAAATAAATAAATAAATAAATAAATAAATAATAAATAATGAATCTCTCAACAAGACTTTCAATATACATTCCCTATCTTATGTACCACCCTCATTCTTTTTTTCTTAACATAATTTTATTAAAAACAATATGTGAACCTGGCACTGATAGTACAAAGAATGAGGCCATTGTTCTTGATGTGTGGAGATCTATTGGTGGGCACAAGCAGCAAAATAGATAATTTCTGAAAAGCTTTATATGAACTTCTCTTCTGTTTTTATGTTAAAATTTTAAACCATGAATAAAGATAAGAGAAAAGGAAAATTAGAAGCCAAACTCATCTGTGAATAAGATACAAAAGAAAAAAACACAATAGCAAATCAATCCACTAGATTAATCTCCCATGGACAAGAGCAATTTACTCTAAGAATACAATAATGTTTTAAAATTAGAAAACATTTGTTTCATTATATTAACTGTTTAAAAGAGAATTACTTAATTGATTATTTTAAGCATACAAAAATCTGATCAAATTCAGGCTCCATTTCTTATTTAAAAAAACTATAGTGAATTAGATGTATAATGGAAATGTTTTAATATAAAATGCATGTACCTGAAGCCATAAACAAACATTGTCTCTTATTCACCAAGTTTTAAAATTCAGATGCACAATTGTGGAAGCATATTATAATTGTAGGGAGTATTGCAATGAACATTCACATATACTTCTAGATTCTCCATCTTTGAAATTTTACTGCATTAGTTTCTTCTTTCTTCTCACAACCATTTGAGAGACATTTTATAGGCAAAATACTAATTCATTCCTAAACACTTTATTATATGTTGCCTAATGTGAGAGCATTCTCTCCCATGACCTTAGTATATTGCTTAGGATCAGAAAATTAAACACTAACAAAAAAAAGCATTATCTACTATTTTCAGTTTCCTCATTTATCTCATTTTCTTCCATAGCCATTTTCTCTACTCTTGAATTACATTGCATATCGTTATTTTGCCACTTTAATGTCTTTTAAGATAGAACACTTTCCTACTTCTTGTGTGTGTGTGTGTGTGTGTGTATGTGCATGTGTATCTGTGTGTGTGACATGTTTTGAGGAAATCAGACCAGTTGTTCTGTGTCTTATCTGTCAGTTTGGATTAGTTTCTCATAGACTCAGTTTAAATTTGTTTACTATTGCCTATTGCATCGTCCCTTTCAGGGATACATATTGGGAGACACAAAATGTCATTTTATCTCAATCTGGCATTATTTTTGGTTAGTATATTGGCTTTCTATTGCTATGTAACCAATCACCACAAATTTATAAGATTGCTTAGCACATACAAATGTATTATCTCACACTTTCCAAGGGTCAGACATTCAGCACGTTTTAACCAGGTTCTTTGCTCAGGATCTCACCACCTGAAATCAAGCTATCAGTGAGGTTATCTGTAGGCTCCACTAGGGAAAGAGCGGCTTCCAAGCTCCCTTACCCTGTTGGCAGAATCCATTTTATTGCAGGCAGATGACCCTGGTCTCCACTTTCTTGCTAACTGTCAGAGAAGGTTCACTTTCAGCTCCTCAAGGCTGCCTGCCCTCTGCAGTTGTGTGCCCTCTGTGGGTGATTCAGAAAGGGCGACTGCTTCTTTGTCGTTCGGATCAGACACACATTTCTCTGTCTCCTCCACCACTGACCAGCTGGAGAAAACTCATAGAACATACTTGATTAAGTCAGACCTATCAAGAATAATTTCCCTTCCACCATATAACATAAGATAATCAAGGGAGATCTATCTTATCATATTCACAGATTCTGGTGCACAAAAAGGGAAAGGGCATTTACACTGAGTGGAAAGCTTCGGACCATTTTAGTATTTTGTCTATTACAATCAGATTTTGTGTTGTTTAGAAACAATTGGCATTGAAATTATTTAATCTTTGAAAGCTGAAGAATTTGCATGTGAATTTATATAAACCTTGTCTTTTCTGGGTGTAGTTTTTTGATACATTTCTCTACTTCCATGGGAATTAATCTAACATTAGAGTTAATTTTGATAAATTTTCCCCAGAAAAAATCACATATTTTATCAGGTTTAAAATTTGTAGGAAATTTTGAAAAAATACCCTTTATAATTTTTGTTATGATTTTAAGCCTCATTTATTTTTGATTTTGCACACTTATCTTCAGTTTTTTTTTTAACTGTTACCTGATTTTTCAAAGAACAGCACGTTTGTTTACTAATTAATTATATTCTTTTCTGGTTTTAATCTCTTTTTTTTTTTTTAAGATTTTATTTATTTATTTGACAGAGAGAAACACAGCTAGAGAGGGAACACAGCAGAGGGACTGAGAGAGGGAGAAGCAGGCTTCCCGCCGAGCAGGGAGCCCGATGTGGGGCTCGATCCCGGGTCTCCGGGATCATGACCTGAGCCGAAGGCAGTTGCTTAACCAACTGAGCCACCCAGGTGCCCCTGGTTTTAATCTCTTGAATTGCTGATTTTGATTTTATCTTTGTTATTTCCTCCCTTGTGCTTACTTTGGACTTTGTTTTCTCATTTATCTGGAAATTTAATTCATTTAGTATCCCTCCTTTACATTCACTGATATAAGTATTTGAGACTATGAATTCTTCTCTGATCACTATTGATCCACTATGCTTTCCATAGTAGTTCATAGATACTGATAAGTAGTATTTTCATCATTATTTTTTAGAAATTTTGTTATTTGGTTGATAGGTTTATATTTGCCCTTTCCCCAAGACATGTTTAATAAATACTTTTTTTATTAATTAATATTTTTAGCACCTAACACTTGTTTAAAAATCAGTAAGGATCCTTTCTGCCCTCCCTCCCTCCTTTCTTTTCTTCCTTCCTCCTGTAAAATGGTCACCATATACCCAAAATGGCAGTTGTGACGCTAACTAGGACATCTGACCCTAGGTGAGCCCAACAATATAAACATTTCCCAGAACTCAGAGCTGGAAAGTACCCAACAGGCCCTGGCCGATTACAAAGCTATAATAAATCATCCCTCTGTGGTATCTTGCATTATCAGCTATTCCCACTTCTGCAAAAGAATAAGCTCACTGCTGTCATTTTGCTATTGAATGGAGACATGTCCATGTCCACACCTGGATATGTTCTGTTCTTTTGGAGACATACCCACTAGGACATGTCTTATTTCTTTGGAGACATGCCCACCAGGATATGTTTCATTTCTTTAAAAACCCAGACCACCCTAGGGTCGGGGCCCTCAAAGAGACCAGATTCTCTAAGCGAGTGATCGCTGGCCAGCTATAATAAGCCTCTTGTTTTTTGTTTTTTGTTTTTTGTTTTTTAAGACTATTTATTTAACAGAGAGAAACATAGCTAGAGAGGGAACACAAGCAGGGGGAGTGAGAGAGGGAGAAGCAGGTTTCCCATGAAGCAGGGAGCCCTATGCTGGGCTCAATCCTGGCACTCCTGGATCATGACCTGAGCCCAAGGCAAAGGCTTAATGACTGAGCCACCAAGCCACCCCAAGCCTCTAATTGTTTAACCCTTAATGGTGTCGGCAGTGATTCACTGAGCTTGCTCTGTAACACTCCCTCTCTTCTTCTCCTCCTGACTTTCTCCTTCATTTCTTCCTTCCTCCTTCTTCTTTCTGAATAATTCAGTCCAAAAACCATTATGTAGTGACAAGCAACATAGCAGGCACACCTGATGGGGAAGAAAGGCACAATTTCAGCCTGGTGTAGGGAGGCTGGGGCTGAGTAGGGAAAGAAGTATATCCATGCAGGCTGCTGGTGTGACATATTGAAGCCCTAGTGGGGTGAAGAGATGTGGTGGTGACAACAAAGGATCAGTTACATTTAGGGTTTTTGATCTGATATGTAAATATAATAAAGATGATGGCCAAATTTCTCATCATCAGAGAAGGGAGTTACATAAATGGAAAGGGAGAAAACTTAGAATGAAATCTGTAAAATTAGGTACCAGATATTAAAATTGGAAGTATCGGGGCACCTGGGTAGCTCAGTTGGTTAAGCGACTGCCTTCGGCTCAGGTCATGATCCCAGAGACCTGGGATCAAGCCCCACATTAGGCTCCCTGCTCAGTGGGAAGCCTGATTCTCTCTCTCTCACTCCCCTTGCTTGTGTTCCCTCTCTAGCTGTGTTTCTCTCTGTCAAATAAATAAATAAAATATTTTAAAAAAATTGGAAGTATCAGCATGAACTCAGGGTTTTCAAAGTAATAGATAAATAAATAATTAAATGTTGATGTCTCACAATGCCTTCCCACCCAGAGTCTTAACTCATTTTTTTCGGAATTTACTTTCAAGAAGCTACAATCCAGACTGAATATTAGAAATTAAAGTCAAAGAATGAGATATAAATTAAGATCTGTCATAAAAGGTAGACATAAAACACTAGATGAGGACAGTATTTTGGAGAATATGCTTTCTGACTGGGGAGTGTAAAATCTGTAAAGGCAATGTAAAACATATTTGAAAGCATGGCTATGGAGCCAGATTCATAATGTAACTTTTGATGCTACATCAACAGGATTTCAGGCCAGGGGCACAAGGACTCAGGTTCATATCTATAAAATGTAAATACTAATAAAAATAGTGTTGCTTGAAGGCTTAAGAGTTCCCAGAGAAGTGCCTGATATATAGTAAAATATCATATCATGTTTATCACTTAAGGCAATTGGTTTTAGAAATATTGAGCTGGGGAAAAATGAACTGATGTACAAGAGAGACATAAGCCACATTAAGATGGGACAAAGAAGTAAAAAGTTAAGGACAGTTTTTCCCCCTTTTTGAAGTCCATGGCCTGAGGCAGAGATGTACTAGAAACAGGTTGTAGAAGGCCTTGAAGAGTCAGAAAAGAAGGCCATGGATTAACAAATGGGGTGTTTCATGACTCCCTCAGTCTTTTTCCCCCTGATTTCAAGAAAAAAAGAATATTTAATATTTTTCTCTGTATTCTTTAAAAAAATTCCTATTGATTATATCAAATATATACCCATCTACTTCATATATATAATATATTATATATATTTTAAAATTTTTGTGTATTTATTTTATTTATTTATTTATTTATTTATTTATTTATTTGTTTTTAAAGATTTTATTTATTTGACAGAGAGAAACACAGCCAGAGAGGGAACACAAGCAGGGGGAGTGAGAGAGGGAGAAGCAGGCTTCCCGCCGAGCAGGGAGCCCAATGTGGGACTTGATCCCGGGTCTCCGGGGCCATGACCTGAGCTGAAGGCAGTCGCCCAACCAACTGAGCCACCCAGATGCCCCTATTTATTTATTTTAGAGAGAGTGAGCATGAGTGGGGTGGTGGAGGCAGAGGGGGAGGAGCAGAGGGAGGGGAAAGAATCCCAAGTAGACTCAGTGTTGATCCTGGAAAGAACTGGGGGCTCCATCTCAGGACCCTGAGATCATGACCCGAGTTGAGACTAAGTGTTGGATGTTAATGAATTGAGCCACCCAGGTACCCCGACACCCATCTAGCTCTTACTGTGGTCTCTGTCTTTAAAGTGAGCACTTTCACTTTTTAAAAATGCTTTTAAAGTTTTATGTTGTGGGTTTTTTTAAAAATAATTTTATGTATTTATTTGACAGAGAGAGAGAGATCACAAATAGGCAGAGAGGCAGGCAGAGAGAGAGGAGGAAGCAGGATCCCCGTGGAGCAGAGAGCCTGATGTGAGCAGAGAGCCTGACAATCTAAAACTGACAGGATTGGGGCACCTCGGTGGTTCAGTAGGTTAAGAGTCTTTGTTTAGCTTTAGGTCATGTCCCAGGGTCCTGGGGTGGAGCCCTGTGACTGGCTCTCTACTCAGTGGGGAGTCTGCTTCTCCCTTTCCTTCTGCCCCACTTTCCCTGCTTGTGCTCTCTCTCTCTCTCACTTGTTCTCTCTCAAATAAATAAATAAAATATTTTTTAAAAATTAAAAAAAAAAAAAAACACAGGATTCCTGATACATGGTGAAAGCACTTGGAATAACAACAGTAATAACGTCATGGTAGCAGCGACCATGGCCATGGGAATTCTATCACTGTAGGTTGTATGGGGTGTGGGATGATGTGCAACACAAGGTAAGGGTGTGAGGGCAGTTGAGAAACTCATGCGCAGCCAGAGTAGTACATGAGATTTGGCTTCTGATACTAAATATAAGTCAGTCTTGACATGTATGGGTTACTTCTTAACATTTCTCATGGGAGTTCATCATGTGGCCAAAAAGCTAAAAGTGTTTTTCTGTTCATTATCTAGACATTGGCATGTGCAGCATGTATGCATTTTCCATTATTTGCTTTGCCCTTAATATTTTTATATTGCAAATGTCATGCACGTTGATTATAGAAAATAAATAACAAATAATAAAAGTGTAAACTGCTGTTAATATTATCTAGGAAATAAAATACTAAACTCTTAGGGTGTATTTCAGTTGTTTCTTTTCCATGCATGTTCACACACAAACTGATTTGAGTGAGAACAATATGATTCTAAATTTTAACCTTCTTTGCTAACAGCCTACAGTATATAATGAAATCACTCATGTGTCACTAAATGGTCTTGTGTTACGTTATGTAAATGGCTTCAGAGTGACCCCTTAAGGCAGAGGCTACCTAGGTGCTTAAGATCCCAGTTCCTTTTCCTGGATACATAAAAACTATATTTTCCAGCCTAAAATATGTGCCTGACTAATTTTAGAATACTACATATACAATTAGGATCATTTTGAATAGATGAAACTAGCAGTGATAATTCAGCTAATGTCAAGGCTAATAATGTAAGCAGATTGCAAAAATCCCTGTCTGTGTACTGTTTGAAAATTGAATCATCCTGCTTTGTCATTGTTATTAATTAAATATAGAAATGGACAGACAAATAAACAACCTGGCCTGCAAACAAGCATTTCTTTTAGTGCAGATCCTTCTGGGGAATCCAGAATTTAGGCAGGTTTACCTGCTATTTTCATCATTGTCCTGAACCAGGAGATTGTCTTTGGTTTGTATTCAGTTATTTCTGAACTTCCCTATTCAGGTCTCATCATTTTAACAATTGACAGTACAGAAATATCAATGTGAAAAATCTCTTGCATGGGGATATCCAAGTGAACAAGAGCTTATGAAAAATGAGCCCATACACAAGTCTAATGGATTCAATTATTTAAGAAAAAATGGTAAAATCCCCAAATAACCACTTAAGTTTTAGGAAAAACAGGAATCCATGCATATGATATACTGTTTCCTAAAATAGCCTTCAACTGAAAAGTCAGGGAGCTGGCAAAGTAGCACTTCTGTGTGACTTAGAGAAATGACCTTAATAACCTTTCATTTTCTTTCCTCCTGCTTCACCCTTACTCTGCTTCCCAACTATGATTTTTTTTTTTCTGTTGGCATTCCATGCAAACCAATGTTGTTATCTTTGGTTTTGATTTTATATTTTAACCTTATTTTCTCCTTGACATTTACCTTCCCATCCATGATCTGTTTTTCCCTAGCAGGAGGGCCTTCTTCTGTGTCACAATAGTAACAGGATCAAAAGGTAGACGTGGGATGCTCAGAGCCTGGTCTCCTCTGCTGTAGTTCAGTATCCAAGGTTAGATCTATTATTAGTTCACATTTACCTTTTTTGAGTTGTGCCTGTGGAACAAGTAAAAAATGCCTTCTAAATTCTCCTCTTTTCCTTTTCATTTTCCTCTCTACTTTTCTAGAGCTTTAATGACCAGGAAAACAAATACTGTTTTGACTTTGGGTTCCTAGCCATATATACAGACTTGATTTTGTATATACAGTGATTCTTCTTGAGTTAGCCTGTTCTGAAAAACATTTAATAGAGATAAATCCCAAGCATTTTTTAAATGATACAGTTAGACCTTTTGTTTCTCAACACTCTCTTTCTCCTGCTATGAGCAAACCCTTTCTTATAAATGTCAAAGAGAGAAAATGTCCTGAAAGATTCTTGTCCTTTGAATGTAATGGCTGTAGGAAGGTGGTAGCAATATTTTATATTCCAATTAAAAGATGAATTTATTTCACCTGAAATTCTCTTGAAACCTTGTGTGTTTCACACTGGAAAAATATTTATATGTAGATAATAGCACTACTATTAACTTATTCTAACAAATGTAACTTGTTCCCTTCAGAATTAGCTGTTTAGAGTATATCTGGCCAAGAGTTATTCAAAGTTCTAACTTCCTCTTATACTAACTAGAACACTGTGTGGGCAGCTATGTTACTCAGCAGAATTACCCATCCATGAGGATGAGTAATACTTCCTAACATTTTCCAAAACCTATGTACACACGAATTGCCTTAAAATTCTCTTTGCTATTTTTTAGAGAAATGAGAAGAATGTGAAAACATGAAGAATATTTAGAACAAGTGTTAATCCCAAACAGTTTAAAAATAATAACAAACTACATGGGGATTTCAATCTGGGAAAGAAAAAATGGTTGAGGAATTTAAATATCTCAATGTCTCATTTTTGTATTTCAACAGTAATAGCTGCGGACTAATTTGAGATGATTGGAGAGCTAATTGATGTGGTTGGGAGGGTACATTTCTTATTTTTGTTTTTCATCGAATCATGGACTTTATTATTTTAAGATAATATGCTCAAGACTTATTTTTATTACAATTTAACACAATGATTTAGTATCAAAGCCTGATGATTAGGGTTGATACACAAAGTTTTAGGAGATGGGATTTTTCCAATGTATGGAAAGTTACTAATGTAAAGAACAATTTGATTTCTTGTTCTTTGAAGTACTTTTCAGAATGTATTGGTTCTTTTGAACAAAATGTTATATCTTTTGTGTGTATTAGTTTGCCTTCCTGGCTCCATTCTTCAACCATTCCTGCAACCATGCCCTTACTATAGCCTCATATTGGGTGAAGTGTATTTCCTATCCTTGACTTTGGAGATGGTTTTGTGACTTGCTTTAACAAATAGAAGAGTCACAAGTTGACCATACACCATTTGGAAATCAGAGATTTAACATGCCTTCTTTGTTTCTTTTTACCTTTTCTCACTTCTGCCATCAGCATAAGACGAAACTGTGCTGCTTAGTCTATCAGTCAAAAGTGGACAAGTGACATAGATGAAACACAGCTCCCCAGTGTTGCCCATTGATCTTTGTTTAGTAAGATGCATATCAGTTCTAGGCACTGCAAATGAAACACATCCATTCAGTTGATCCCTGCCTAAATCAGCTGAGCCTCACAAAGTTGTATATTTGTGAGAATAAGTGATTGTTATTTTAGAAAACTAGGATTTGATTTAACAGTGTTAATGAGTATAATGACATGCAATAAAAAGCACATATTTAAAGTACACATTGTGATGAGTTGTGACATATGTATATATCCACAAAACCATCAGCACAGTGTTGTCATCACAAGATAATGAATATAATGATCACTCCCCAAATTCCAAAATTTGTGCACACTACTGTGTTTATTTATCCAACCCACCACTTACTGCTTACCTCACCCAATGGCAGCCTCAATCTACTTTTCATTTCCATAGTGATGTTTTCTAGAATTTTATCTAAGTGAAATCCCATAGTAGATATGCTTTTTTTTTGGGGGGGGGGCTGCTTTTTGTCAACAAATTTTCTTTGAGAATCATCAATGCAGTAGCATATATCGATAGTCCATTGCTTTTGACTTCTGAGTAGTTTTTTATTTTGAGGATAATCCATAGCAGTCTTACTCATTTACCTTTCAATTACTGTTCATGTTGTTTCTACTTTGGGGGCTACTAAAAATAAAGCTGCTATGAACATTCAAGTACAACACTTTGTATAAATATATGATTTCCAGGGCACCTGAGTGACTCAATTGTTGAATGTCTGCCTTCAGCTCAGGTCATAATCCCAGGGTCCTAGGATCCAGCCCCACATCGGGCTCCCTGCTCAATGGGGAGGCCTGCTTCTCCCTCTCTCACTCCCCCTGCTTACGTTCCCTCTCTCACTGTGTTTCTCTCTGTCAAATAAATAAATACGATCTTAAAAAATTACACACACACACACACACACACACACACAATTTCCCTTGAGCAAGTGCCTAGGAGTGCAATGATTAGGACATACGGTAAATGTATATTTCACTTGTTAAAAAACTGCCAAACTATTTTCCAGAGTGGTTATAGGATTTTATATTCTTAACAGTAATGTGTGAGAGTTCCAGTCTATCCATATCCTGGCCAACACTTGGTATGGTCTTTCCTTTAAATTTTAGACACCCCTTGGGGCGTCTGGGTGGCTCAGTTGGTTAAGTGACTGCCTTCGGCTCAGGTCGTGATCCTGGAGACCCAGGATCGAGACCCAGGATCGAGACCCAGGATCGAGACCCACATCGGGCTCCCTGTTTTGCGGGAGAACTGCTTCTTCCTCTCTCACTCCCTCTGCTTGTGTTCTGTCTCTCGCTGTATTTCTCTCTGTCAAATAAATAAATAAAATCTGTAAAAAAAAAAAATTAGACACCCCTAGTATATGGCAATATATCTTCATAAGTTTTTGTTAAATACTTAATTTATTTGTTTATTTGACAGACAGAAACACAGCTAGAGAAGGAACACAAGTAGGGGGAGTGAGGGAGGGAGAAGCAGGCTTCCTGCCAAATAGGGACCCTGATGCGGGGCTCCATGCGGGGTTCCATGCGGGGCTCCATCCCAGTACTCCGGGATCTTGACCTGAGCGGAAGGCAGACGCTTAATGACTGAGTCACCCAGGCATCCTTATATCCTCATAATTTTAATTTACATTAATCTAGTAATCATGGAATGCCTTTTAGTGTACCTATTGTCATCCATATATCTTCTTTGGTGAAATGTCAAATCTTTGCTACTTTAAATTAGGTTGCTTGTTTTCTTGGTGAATTTTGTTAAGTTCCTTATATATTTTTGAATAGAAGTCTTTTATTAGGTATAAAATTTGCAAATATTTTCTCCCAGATTATGACTCTTTTTTCTTAGTGGCATTTTCTGAAGGGCAGACACTTAATTTTGATGAAGTTCTGTTTATGAATTTGTTTTTTTATGAAAAGTACTTTGTCTTCAATATAAGAAAATTTTAATAAAACCCTATGTTACAGATTTCCCCCTATGATTTCTACAGAAATGTTATAGTTTTAGATTTTAAATTTCAGGCTATGATTCATTTTGTGATTCATTATATATGTATGTGACATATAGATCAAGATTTTTTGATTTTTGTTTATTTGTTCATTCTGTGTGTTGTTATTCACTAGTTCCAGCACCATTTGTTGAAACGATAATCCCTTTGTCATTGAATTGCCTTGGCATTTAGAAAAAAATCAAATTGAGCTATATTAAGTTTCATCGTTCTATTTGTCTAGCTTAACTCCAAAATCACACTGCTTTGCTTACTGTGGCTTTATCATAAAACCTGAAATTGGGTTTTGTTAGCCCATTCACATTTTGATCT
Organism: Spilogale gracilis; assembly: GCA_004023965.1. Taxonomy (NCBI): domain Eukaryota; kingdom Metazoa; phylum Chordata; class Mammalia; order Carnivora; family Mephitidae; genus Spilogale; species Spilogale gracilis. The sequence continues at coordinate 161,368 of PITA01000977.1, forward strand.
CTTTTTTTAAAAAATATTTTATTTTTTAATAGTTTCTATGTCCTTATATATTTATATAAATCTTAGAATCCACCTCTCAATTAATTTTAATAGCTTACTGAAATTTTCATTGCTATTATATTGGTTATATAGATTAATTTGGGGAAATTGACATCTTAATATTGATTATTTGATCCATGAACATGCTATACCTAGCCATTTATTTAGGTCTTTTAAAATCACTCTCATTTCTATTTTCAATCATTTCTCTCAGTAATGTTTGCAGTTTTTAACACACAGTTAATATATTCCCTTGTCTAATTTATCCCTAACTATATTTTGATACAATGTAAATGATGTTATTTCTAGATGCCTGATTTTTGGCATATAGAAATACATTTGATTAGTATATTGATCTTGCATCACGCAAACTTATTAAGTCACTTATTAGTGCTAGCAGAATTTTGTGTAAACTCAGCAGGATTCTCTACATTGATAATTATACCATTAGCTAATAAAGAAATACTTATTTCTTCCTTTACTGACTATATGTCTATAATTTCTTTTTTCTTATATTTTTAACTGGAAAAAAACCCCAAACTATTTTTAGAACTAACCACAGCATGTGGAATAGAAGTGGTGAGAGTGAATGCCCTTGTCTCATTCCTGATATTCAGGGAAAACCTTCATTTTTTCACCATCAAATATGAGATTAGGTGTATTGCTTGGATTCTGCAAATACTTAACTGGTACAATCCTAGGGCTCACTTCATTTTTCTCTTCTTACAGAGGTCACTATGCTGCCTTGTGTCAAATATCACTAAATCATCATTTCATGGACTTTGTCTGTTTTATTTTAGTTGTCTTAGATATAAAGGTTAATCTAGTCCTTGTTACTTGATCTTGGCTAGAAGTGAAATTTCAGTTTATTAATTCTTGACATAGACATGAAAGCAATTCAACAGTACCATTTTCCCCAAATGGTACTGATACAAGTTTATAGATGTATGGGGAAAATAAACTTTGTTATCTACCTCAAACCATATTCAGAGTTAACTTGAGTTGTATCACAGACTTAAAAGTAAAAGCTAAAACCATAATGCAGGGCACCTGGGTGGCTCAGTTGGTTAAGCCACTTTGGCTCAGGTCATGATCCTGGAGTCCCAGGATGGAGTCCCATATCAGGCTCCCAGCTCTGCGGGGAGTCTGCTTCTCCCTCTGACCTTCTCCCCTCTCATGCTCTCTCTCTCACTCACTCTCTCTCTCAAATAAATAAATAAAATTTTTAAAAAATAAAAACAAAAAAATAAAACCATAATGTCTGTAGAAAAAAAAGTAGAAGAAAATTTTATATATGCATCATTTCCTCAGAAATGTCATAAATACCAATATAATTTCATCAAAATGAATAACTTTTCTCATCATAAAACACTATTAAGGATATGGAAATATAAGCCATAGTTTGTTGGAATATTTACAAGCCACTTACTTCCTGAATATGCAAAGAAATTTTATTAATCCAAAATATAAAAGATAAACAATAGAAAAAAATTTGAACATGTACTTCTCAAAAAAAAAATATATATATATGAATGGCCATTAAGTTCATAAGAAGTTGTTCAGCATCATTAGTCATGAAGAAAATGCAAATTATAATCTGTTATAGTAACCTTTTGAGCCACTGTTGTATCTGTCTTACTAAGGGATTTAATTTCTATGTTTGTACCCACGAGAAATGTCTACAGGAAGAATTGTGTAAGAAACTTTGTAGTGGCTTTCCTCATAGGAGGTAAAGGTTGGAAACAAGGCAAATATTTATCAATAGGAGAATAAATAAACACATATGTTGTCTTCTGAGCATAGAATAATACTTTCCAATAAAGACAGAGTAAATTACAGATACACAGAATAACATGAATGTAAATCAAACCATATTCTGAGCAAAGAAAATAACATACAAAATTATAGATACTGAGTAATTGAATAAATATGATGTTTAAGAATAAGCAAAATTTCAGTGAGAGCCAGAGTGGTTGGAAGGGGCACGAAGATACTGTTGGGATGGAAATATTCTTTATACTCTGATTCTGGTGCTGCTAGCATAAGTTATACATTTATTAAAACTTATGGAAATATACTTTTAAAATCTGTGTATTATGTCATATTTAAATATAAATAAAACAAAATCAATGCAAATCAAATAATAGCACTTCTTTTTTTTTTTTTTAAGATTTTATTTATTTATTTGACAGAGAGAAACACAGCCAGAGAGGCAACACAAGCAGGGGGAGTGAGAGAGGGAGAAGCAGGCTTCCCACTAAGCAGGGAGCCTGATGTGGGGCTTGATCCCAGGTCTCCGGGATCATGACCTGAGCCGAAGGCAGTCGCTAAACCAACTGAGCCACCCAGGTGCCACAAATAATAACACTTCTAATACTAAAATATCTAATAGTAATTAAATTTTTAACACTGATGTAAGATCACATATATTTAGAAACATATTTGCTGGTAACTTTATGTTCTAAATACAAGTACTTAAAATTGAGTGTCTTGATCAATGAGGGACATTTTGGTCAAAACATTTTATAGCAAATCACTTCGCAAGGCATTATGTGTACCTATTAGTCTTCCCACCATTACAAGAAAGGCTATAGGTTGATGCAATAAATATAATGAGCTACAACACATGTAAGCTGGATAAACTCTGCTTAGGATTTGAAAACTAATGAAAGTCTCTACATCTGTGATTTATTTAAACCATTGATTATAAGATTACAGAAAGGAAGTATAAATTTGCAGATTCAGTTCTGTAATATTCTTAGCTTTGTTTAGGATCAATGGATTTTTGGTCTATTAAGGCATAATTTTGGAATTTGAAGAATGAATACTTTATATTATTTTCATTTAATAAATACTTATGGTGTGACTATGATGTTAAGTACTAGCTTGACTTAATTTCCTGAGGGTACTATTTGGAGAAAAAGGATACACACTCAGAAAAATTAAAAGAAAAAGGAAATTACATTAAGTATTACCAATAAATTAAAGCAGGGTAGTGAACAAGTGGCTGGGTTGGGAGTTTTAGGAACACATTAAACAATATGGTCAGGGAAGACCTCTCAGAGGTCATAGCTTTTGAAGTGAAACTTAATAGTTGAGACTGTGGGGAAAAGCATTTCAAGCAAAAGGAATAGCAAATATGAAGGTTCTGAAGTAAAATCATCTTAAAATATTTCAGGGGTGCCTGGGTGTCACTGTTGAGAAAGCCTCCAACTCTTAATTTTGTCTCAGGTACTGATCTCAGGGTCATGGATTGAACCCCCTATTAGACTTCATGCTGGGAGTCTGCTTGAGGTTCTCTCTCTCTTCCCTCTACCCCTCCCCTGCCCACACTGACTTTCTCTTCACTCTCAAATAAATAAATAAATCTTGAAAAAAAATTCAGAACTGGAAAGAAGGTCAGTGTGGTTGGACCATAATAGACAGGAGTTGCATGACACAGACAATATAGCAGAAGGTAGAATCTTAAATGAGGTCTGTAGACACATAAAGGAGTTTGACTTTTAATCTAAGGAAAATGGGAAGATATTAGAATATCAATCAGTGGTGGGGAGGGACCTAAGTGACATTTTCAAAATATCACCTTATTTGTGTGAAATGGATTGTAGAAGGGCAAGATGGAATTTATTACAGTAATTTGGGTAGTCATTGATGCCCTTCTGAGATAGAGGAATACATGTGATGAAACTTATGTTTTGCTAAAAAATATCCTTTCCGTTTGTCCAGAGGAAAAACTGAGTAATAGAGTTAGCAAGCAAATATTCTAGAGGTAGTTTTGAGCCAATCTTAAATTCTGCTTTAGTTTCTCACTATGTTAACACTGAAAGTATTTGAAATTATTATTATTTATATTGTATCCTGTGTCTTTCATATTTCCTTTTTTTCTGTTTTACAATATTTTCAAGTAGTTTTATGTAACATTTTCTATCTTGGTACACATATGAAAGTAAAGATTACACCAAACCTATTTGTAAAAAATATAGATTAGTTTCTGAAAAATTTCTTTCTGAAAGTGAAAACAAAATATATGGAACAGAAATAAAATTAATCCCTTAGTAAATCATCTCTTTACCATGGTATCCTAATTCCTGATTTTATTTTCTGGCCAGATATTATGTTCATAATAAGTGCTGTATATGAATAAAATATTTGTGTATATATACATACATACTAAGTTACTAATTATTTCATGATATGTTTACTTGATCCTCACAAATTCATCTGGTAATGCCTAACATTTCTTTAGAGTCTTACTTACACCAAGGAATTAGTTAGGCACATGAAAGAAATTCAGCAATATGTATTTAATAAATTGCATATTCTATACATGCATGTGTGTCTGGGGACATTGTGTCTCTATCTAAATCATTAATTCACAAGTACAAGTTAAACTTTTTTGTCACTTATTTCATTCATATTTGTGTTATCTCTTTTCATATTACTGAACTAAGTAGTGATTACTATGGATACATTCTATGGTAACCTATGATTTCTGTTCATTATAAAGCCATTCTATTTGCACTGTTCATTACAAAAAAGCAAGTACTTTCTCCATTTTTATGTCAGTATTATTCTGAACAATATTGTTCATCAGGATACTTTTCACAGCCATGAATATTCTGAAGTTAATGGGTAAGCATACTTTTTATCTAATGAAAGATAATGTTACAGGCTTGGAAATCTGCTATTGTAATACAACACTTGATACCATTAAGTTATATTGGCAATATTTTAATATTGTTGGACTGTCACAATGAGAGAATATCTGAAATGCATTGAAATATACTTACATAAATTGGTGAAGCTGAGAATTTCAATATTTTCTGATTTGATTAGGACAGAATATGAGGAGTTTTTATCATGGATCTAATTGCTACACCCATAGTGTTGGATGTGTGTGGTATGCTTTACATTGTTAACATATATATCCTGCAGTTTATTATCCACTATGTTTATGGATGCATATATATAGAGAGATTCAGAGGCTTTTTGGTCCATGGAGGCATAATTATGGAATTTGAACACCTTTAGTACTTTTTTTCTAGTCTGAAGCCAGAATAAGAGTCACTGAGTTCTATTCTAGCTGTATATTTGAGAGAACTATGCTGCATAAACTTGAAGTAGAGCAGAAATGGAGAAGTGGATTTATTTGATCAGAAATGTGCCATTAATCCTCTGGGGGGAAAAAAAAATGAAGCTCATCCTTCCAAACAGTAAGTATGATTTGCAAACAAACACTAGTCTGATTCTGGACTAGAAAATGTTTGTTGATACTGAATGAATTTTACTTACAGAAACAAATAGGATGGTATTATTTTAGCTAGCTTTCTTGGTGATAGCTTTATTCTGCATCCTTCCTCAAAATAACACTCCATAAGACAAGAAAGAATGTCTCTGTGTTCAATCTTTTGATTTCACCTGAAATGAAGCTGCTCTGCCCCTAAATCAATATCTCACTGTTGAATTGATTACATGTTTGACGTCTGTAAAGGGATGAAAGAAGTCTGAGATATTGCTCCTGTGATAAGTGGGAATGTGAAGGAACAACCCAAGTTATAAGTACACAGAGCTGTTATTTTTTCTTTTCTTGTCAGGCTATGCTGTATACAGAACTGGTTTGGGAATCTAACATCTGTTGTAAACTGTAATTAGTGAAAAATACCACTCAACCGAGAGGTTTCTGGTTGGGTCAGAAAGAAGTAACAAACAGTGCTGTCCTCTCAAGAATACAAATTAATGTACAAAATTAACTACCTTCTTAATTCACTTGTAACCCTAAGTTAACTCTCCACATGATTGTCAACACTCACTCCATGAAAGAGACATTTACTCTTGTCCGTGTTTAGAATGGGCTTAGTGTTGGTAAGGTCAGGGCCTAGATGTACCAACAAGTTAGTATTCATTGGCTATGGCATCATAGAGAAGGTTACGGCCTTCTTGAAGCAGCAGGCTAGAAAATAACAGATATTACTGGGATAAATTTTACCAAAGAAAATCCTGTCCTCTCTTCTTCTGGTACAGTGGACCATGACACTGCATGATGTAGGGAACATATAACTAGATAGGAGAATTAGGAAGGTCATCCAAAGCGCCTCATTTTCTTTTATGTTTTCCTCATTCAGTAAGAATATAACCACATATGGAAATAAGCTAAACAGGCATTTCTGATATAGTCGGTTAGGACGATGTCTTCAAAGCCTCTCCCACTGGTCTGCCTCTTTCAGCATTCAATGTATAATTGTCAACAAACATAAGGCTGATTTCTCCAGAAGGTCACTCTTAAATGCCCTTCTGTGGCTTGAGAGCATTTAAAATTTATGTCTAATTGTGCATTAGTTTTGAGATTTAATAGCTGAGTGATTTTCAAACCACATTCCACAGAACTCTACAGGTAGCCCAGGGACAGCTAAAACAGGCAAGGGAGAGTTCAATTGCTGGCCTTCTTACATATTTTAATAACAGCTGTTCTACTTTTATGAGTTTGTGTTTTCCCATATTATTTTGACTGAAGACTAGTTACTGCTAAAAATATGATACGATATAGGTCAGGTGTGGGAAAATGTTGATAATTAGAGTAACTGTGTCTTCATTCCTTTTTGTACTCAACAAATTGTTGTTGAGCACCTAGGTAGCTTAAGAGAACAGCAAGCCACAAAGGAAGGAAGGGATTCTCTAGTGCTTAACGAAAACAGTGTAAAACAGAAAGGTCGGTGGCCGTAGAGATGATCTGGTAGGGCAGCAAGGATACAAGAAAGGGAGATAGATTGCGTGGAGCAATGGATGTGGAGCATGAACAATGAATCTTGGAACACTGAAAAAATAAAATAATATAAAAGCGAATAAAATTAAATTACATTTTAAAAAGGGGGTGGAGTCATAAATGCAAAGGTAGACAAAATTAAGTTGGCATCTGCTCTGACTAGAAAAAGTTTAATGACTTCCAGTAAGTGAAACTGCATCATAGAACTGTTTTGGTATTGAGTTCTTTACTGGCACAGTTTATACCTTTAATATAATTAAGCAAAAGCATTTTTGTGAGGTCTCAATAACCTCTATCATTCAATATCAAATCATATATGATTATATAAAGGTATTATTCAAAGTGTTAAATATGAAATATCTTACTTAGAGCTTTGACTTCCTGTAATTTGTGACAAAAGAAAGCCTGGGCAAAATTTTCATAATTAACCATCTACCTTAATAATTCATTTGTATATAGTTTCCAAATTATAGGTATTAACTTCTCTTTAAACCATATTAATGGCCCATAAGTATAAAGTTATATTGCATATTATACAATGATTTTCTGTTGGTGGCATTACTTGCACTTTCAATAGGACTTCCCATTTGGGGTGGGGCAGAACAACAAATAACTAAGTTAGTTAAAAAGCTCCAAGTTGAGGGGCTCCTGGTTGGCTCAGTTGGTTAAGTGACTGCCTTCGGCTCAGGTCATGATCCCAGAAACCCGGGATCGAGTCCCACATCAGGCTCCCTGCTCGGCGGGAAGCCTGCTTCTCCCTCTCTCACTCCCCCTGCTTGTGTTCCTTCTCTGGCTGTGTTTCTCTCTGTCAAATAAATAAAATCTTAAAAAAAAAAAAAAGTTCCAAGTTGAGTATTTTTATTTTAAGATACAGCTATAATGGTTTTGGTTTATCACTTTTTAAAATCTTTTTTAGATAAAGCATTCAAATCCATGCAGAAATAAAATTAAATTAAGCATATTCTTAATAGTGATGAGAGTAATCATTCTGACTGCTATTTTAATAATCCTTCTTCAAAAACTGACAAAGGAAATATAAGCCTATTCTGGGAAAATAGATAATATAGATATTAAACTATATAATTCAGCCAGAAAATACCAGTAGTCTTTGATATTTTTATATATATTTTAAAATATTTTATTTATTTATTTGACAGAGAGACAGATCACAAGTAGACAGAGAGAGAGGAGGGACCAGGCTCCCTGCCAAGCAGAGAGCCAGATGCGGGCCTCAATCCCAGGACCCTGAGATCATGACCTGAGCTGAAGGCAGAGGCTTAACCCACTGAGCTACCCAGGCACCCTATATTTTTAATTTAACATGTGACACCAAGTTAGACCAAATATTGTGAATAGGGGTTCTTATGACTTGGCTTCTAACCCCCAAATCTAATTCATGATCTTGGAAAAATAATGCAAACTTTTTAAGCTAGGATTCTAAAAAATTTTAATAAAATGGTGATTTTAGTCCCTTTCAATTTTGTGAATGTAAATTATTTTGAATACTTACTGAATGCTTTCCTTTTATTTTCATGAAACAAACTTAACTGTTTATATGTGTTTAATTAAACTTATTTTCTCTTGAGATATGTATGAAGCATATATCCTGCTGAGAATGACTTCAAGATTATGCGTTGCTTGTTATAATCCCAAATAATGTTTCAGGGACTTTGAGAAGTTCTGCCTTAGTTCATGAAAGAGTACAGGGTTACAGAAATCATATTTGCACTTTCTTTCAGCCACAAACTCTTTGTAGTGAGTGTAAACAACAGAGCTTGTATTTTTATATAGACCTAAGTAGATCTTTTTTTTTAAACTTTAAATTTATTTTATTTTTTCAGTGTTCCAAGATTCATTGCCCATGTCCCACACCCAGTGCTCCATGCAATAGGTGCCCTCAGTATCCACTGAAGGGCCCTCCCATCCCCCCACCCCCTCCTCCATGTCCCTAGGTTTGTTTCTGTGTCCAAAGTCTCTCATGTTTTGTGTCTCTCCCTGAATTACCCTACTTCCCATTTACTTTCCTTCTCCTACTGTCTTCTATATTACCCCTTATGCACCACAAGTAAGTGAAACCATGTGATACTTGACTTTTTCTACTTGGTTTATTTCACTCAGCATAATCTCATCCAATCCAGTTCATGTTGCTACAAAAGTTGGATATTCATCCTTTCTGATGGAGGTGTAGTATTCCATTGTATATATGTACCACATCTTTATCCATTCATCTGTTGAAGGGCACCTTGGCTCTTTCCACAGTTTGGTGATTGTGGCCATTGCTGCAATGAACATTGGGGTACATATGACCCTTCTTTTCACTACATCTGTATCTTTGGGGTAAATGCAGAAGCTCACTTCAGGGGACTCCCTGAAATGGGGTCACCTGGCCTTCTGCCATCTTCCCCTCCTCTCGACCTAAGTAGATCTTAAATAGACTCTCATTAGATAGACAATTGATGATAGGTGATAGATGGATAGATAAACAGTATAGAGAGATGGATGATTATCATGTAAATATAGTATATATAGATTAATGATAATGAGAAGATGCTCAAAATGGCTATATTGATCAACATACTACATAATATGTCCATGAAAAAAACTTATACTTGCAGTCTGGATAGTCAATTACTGATATAAATAGCACAGCTTGGCTACATAGACCAGGGAACTCCTGTCGAGTGACAGTTAGGAAATCATGCCCAGAGCAATGAGATCTAGGAAAAAGAAAAAAGGCAGATTTACTGTCCTAATATGGTAATGATGAAAGGTATGTCAGCCAAAAATCGAATGCAAACTTTGTAGAACTGAGCCACATTACATTCTGTCTCAGCAACATTTCATAGTCAAATGAAATCTAACATTGAAAAAAATTAAAATCAATTAAAATATTTATTGAAATTTTTGAAAATGTGAGATGAGATTACATGTCATGATAATATAACCTCTATGTGAAAACTTCTTTAGATATGTTAATCTCAGTCTTACATAGCATGTCATGGCTTCTGTCCTTGACATTTAGTGTTTTTACTCTTTCTTTATTCATTAACCATCCTACGTACATTGGCCTCTTTCCCTTCTGTGTTTATTTTTAATAGTTCTCCCTTTTCCCCCTGAGATAAATTAGTCTAGACTTTCTAATGTGCTTCTAATTCTCTTCACTCATAATTCAAATTACTATAACAAAGAGAGGTGTAAATTCTCACATACTAATAATAGCTTTTGTCATTATTACACTAACAAATACAGGAGTATGAGATAAAAATCAGGAACCCAACATAAACATGTGTCAGTAATCTAAAGGTAAAATAGGAAAGGAAGTTAGAAGCCTCAATAATTCTTGATGGCAGATATTACATAGGTATTCTGGCTATACTAACTCACAGATCTAAAGGAGATATGCACTATTATGTGAAGTGAGCTACAACTTCAGACAAGGTAGAGACCTGAAAATTATATAAGGATAGAACTTGAAGGCTTTCAGTTCTAGTGATTCCATGGTGGGGCATGGGGGATGGACAGTTAATTCTGGCATCAAGAACTTAGGGTGGATATTCCACCAAGCAAATTATAAACTCAGCAAGGAGAAAATGAAAACAAAGTGTCTTCAAGATGCTGTCACATGTGTCCATGACTTCTCCATCAATTTTAAGAAGTTGTGTTCTCATAGGATTTAAAAATGGTCAGGGCTGGTTTTAAATTTATTTGATGATGATTGTGACTACTTTGGTGTCAGTGAAGCAAAAGGATCTATCATTTAATATTATAACAAGTAATTTTAAGAAAAATTAACTATTTACCTATGATATATGTGATTAAACTGTATGTAATTGTTGGTATTAAGACATTTTTGATGTCCTAAAAGGACAAATTCCTATAATTTAAAATCACAGCTATAGACAACATTCAACAAAACCCTTCTATGATCTCTCTTACATTTCATTCATACATGGTGGAACATAGAAGAAGCAGGTAGATGAATATGCTTCCATGAACATTCCCCTGCGAGCTTCCCACATTGATTCTGTATGTTAGCTGTGACTGTCAGTGGCAAATTCCTGGAAGGTTCTGATGTGAGCAGTAGCAGAAAGTCCCTAACTATGTGGGACATATCTACAGTGGTAGATTTGAAACCTGAGCGAATCTCCCCAGCTTCAGTTCCTCTGGACATCCCACTGGATTTATAAGGATTAATTAACTACATTAAATTGTCTCATATTTTGAATATCTAGAACAGCATCTGCTTTCCAGCAGTACGCAGAGTGATACACAACTGAAGTCACATTGATAGAGGTTTTCCTGTTTTAGGCATTAACCATCAATGATAAAAAAATGATAAAAATACTCCTTCTCTCCAGAAGTTATTAGTAAAGAGAGTCAAGCATATTTAAAAATAACTAAAAAAAATAACCAAAATAATAGGTAAAATTAGTAAACATGAGCCAAACACAGCTTTTAAGTTTTATGCATATGTTAGCTTGTATAATGCTTAAAACAATCTGTAGCATGCCATTATGCCCATTTTAAACATAAGGAAACTGGGATGTGGAGATTTTGAGGAGCTTGTTCAAGGTTGCACAGCTCATCAGTGATGGAGTCATGATTCTAACTCAGGGCATCTGATTCTGAAGCATCTTGCAGCATCACTTTAAAGACAAGAGAATACAAAGTGCCATATAAACGCAGATATAAATGTGATAAGTTCTGTTAGGTAGGTTGGAAAAAATGGGCCTAAGATAGTACCTCTAGAGATATTTGTGTTGGCTTTGTTTAAAGAGACATTTTTCTGGCAGAGAAGTGAGGGTAAGGAAGGTCATCTTGGAAAATGACTATGTATTTTAAAAGTTGTAGAGACACAAAAATTAATATGAAATATTTAGGAAGTGTTGAGAGGCCAAACGTACCTAGAATTCTGTCTTCAGTAGGGTAGGAAGAGAATGAAGAGGCAGAGATGGTAAAATGTGTCCCACAGTGAATGACTTTGAATACTCTCATTAAGAACAATTTCATCATTTAAAAACAAAACAAAACAAAACTTTGACTTATCTTTAAATGAATTCACTCAAAATAATTAAATCATTCTCATGTGCTTGATTATGAATGAAGGAAAATGAGGGCATCATGTCCTGAATAAGACATTCAGTGGGATCACCCCAGCATCTGACAATGAATGGTATGAAAACTATTCAAGATGGCAGGACTGGCAGATCTGTTGTGTCCTAGATGTGTGAACTGTGACCTATAACAACTCTTTTATTGACTTTTAGGGTATTCTTGAACAAACATGGTTTGTGTGTAGCACAGAATGAGGAAAAAATGCCAATGATAAGTTGTAAGAGGGGAGAGTTGGCAGGTTGTTAATTCTACGCAGGGTATCTTGCTAAGGCATAATTTTCAGCACAGGGCTGCTGTCATTGAGGGGGAAGTAACCAGGAACATTTGTGTGGCATACTCACCCTCAAAATATGTCTTTGATAGTCTTCTGTGGTACAGAAAAATATTAGTTTCTATACTTATATATTTAATCTAAAGCTCTAACACATACTTTGTTATAGTTTCATTATACAAACTAGATTTAGTACTTTAGCTGTTCCTTTAGTGTTTTTCACTTGAAACACTCTTTAAGTGTGTTTGAATCTAGAGGTTTCCCTTTTACCCACTTTCTTTCCTAACAACCTATATGACAATTATTTACATATTTCTTTGAGGATGTGATATTTTTCTTAAATGTCTTTAGTTTTATTTCACCAGACTTATTTATCTAAAACAAATGGAAAACATATATTTTGCTAATGAAGATATTAGATTTGGTAAGTGGAATCAGTTATTTGTAGATAAGAATAAAGTTATTAATATAAATTATTTAGAAGCTTAGTCAGACAAATGATAAAGTATTATTAGAGTACATTCATATCAGTCAAATTAACTTTATGCACTTTTCAGCCATTAGGAAAAGACATCTTTAATATCTGTTCTACTTATAGGCTTTAAAATTACCATGCATCTTTCATATACTTTGGTATAAATAAAGACTCCCTAAATTGTTACAAAAACATTGAGGTCATAGTGAGATGATGATCCCAAGGGTATTAAAGAGAAGAAGGCAATCCTGTTAAACATTTTTTCTTTCTGTCTTCCGTGACCTGCTAATTACTTAACATAAAAAGAATGATACACTAACTGAATAAATTAGCTGATAAGCAAAAAAAAAAAATGTGATTGTTAAAAGGGATTGATATAATTTCTCAGTTATTTTTCTGTCTTTTAAAGTTTTAGCTAATTATGATTCAGTTTCAGGTATTTCTCATTTCAGTGCATTGGAGTATTTAGGATATCAGGACTTTGATACTTAGTAATAAGAATTTAAAGTTATATTCACATTTTCAAATAAATTAGAATTTATTTTCATTTAAAATGTATTTTAAATTATCCTTATTAGTTCTCTTAGGTTACACTAGGCAAAAAAAAATCACGTTTCAAATACATTTATTAGCATAAAATATTGAACAATGAACCTAAATATATTGTTGCAAATACCTATAGACATTTAAAGAATAACTAAATAGTGTGAAGTTTATCCAGACATGGAATATTATTCAACACTAAAAAACTAGCAAGCTATGAAAAGATTATACATTCTATGATTCCAACTATATGACATTCTGGAAAAGGCAAATTTATGGAAAGCCAAGGTAGTTTTCAGGGGTTGAGGGATGGGAGGAAGGATGAATAGGTGGAACACAGGATTTGGGGGTCATTGGCGATACCCTGTAGAATAGCATAATGATGGGTATGTATCATTATATATTTGTCTAAACCCATGCATTTAGAACACTAAGAGTGAACCCTAAGAGTGTAATTTGTGATTACAAATATTTTATGAAAGTTCTTTAACACAATAGAAAGAAAAATGCATAAGGATTAAAAGTAATACGTAAAAGTCTTTGGGTGCCTGGGTGGCTCAGTGGGTTAAAGCCTCTGCCTTCGGCTCAGGTCATGATTTCAGGGTCCTGAGATCGGGGTCTGCCTTGGGCTCTCTGCTCAGCAAGGAGCCTGTTTCCTCCTCTCTGCCTGCCTGCCTCTCTGCCTACTTGTGATCTCTCTCTCTCTCTGTGTCAAATAAATAAATAAATAAATAAACCTTTTATTTATTTATTTATTTTTTAAAATAAATCTTTTAAAAAAATACATGAAAGTCTTGTTATTTACAGATTTTATGATTCTGATTTAAAAAGGCAACATATGTTATTAGAATTAATCCATTTAGCAAAATCACAGGTTATAAGGTCAATATACAACAGCAATCACAGCTCTATATGCCAGCAGAAAAACTTAATAAAAGTAGATATTTTAAATTATATAATTTGAAATGGTATTGAGTACATCAAATACATATGATAAATTTAAGAAAACATGGGCAAGGTCTCTACAAATAAACCTGTCAAATGTTATTGACAGAAAAATATGAAAGAATATGTTATATTTATGGATTTGAGAACATGATAATGTAAAGATGTTAATTTTTCTCAAAATATTCTGCATATTAACTACCATTTAATCAGATTCCAACAAGATTTTGTGTAGTGTGTGTGTGTGTGTGTGTGTGTTAATACAAAGGTCTACACATAACCAAGCTGATCTTGAAAAGGCACAGAGTGGAAAGACTTATTTTTATAGCTATCAGAAGTTATTTTAGAGCTCTTTTGCCCGCAGTCTTATCTCAAAATGGCACCTCACTGAGGCATTCACATAGAAAATGTGTTGCTTTGTGTAACTCAAATTTACATTTGTGACGGAACTTTGATGCTCTGGCCTATTAGAGAGTTAAACGACTTTTTCTAGTTTAACCTAGATGATTATTTCCATTCAAATAACTCTCTAAAATACAACTTTGTAGTTTCCTTTAAGAAATCAAATAAATTTGTGCCTAATTTTTTCATCAGTTCTAAAATTATCTGCATCTTAACTTCATCAGCTTTATAAATAAATACAAATTTAATATACCTGGCATTTGGTTATTAATATAGAGATTAAAACAGTGTAGTATTGTTGTAGAGCTGGAAAAAAATTAGACTAATAGAATATAGAAAATTAGACTAATGCAAACATGGATAGTTTATTTACAACAAAATTATACTGAACAGAAGAAAGAAAATAAGCTTTTCAAAACAATCATGCTACATTAATTGAGTATGCTTATTAAAAGTATCTTGACCCCCACTTTACCCTCTATTAACATGGAGATTTCTAGTTATAAAAAGATAACATTAAGAAAATATGATGTTAAGTAATATAGTGGGCAGTAATATATATAATCTGACAAAATGCAAGTCCTCTGAATATGTAAAGAACCCCTACAAATAAAAAAGAGAGAGAGAGAAGAAGAAGAAAAGAAAGAAAAGACTTACAAATTAATGAGAAGAGTGGAGAAATCAGCAATCAAACTACCAATCAAACAAATCATCAATCCAATAATAAAATGGACAAAAGATAGAAAGAGGCATTTCCAAAGGAAATAGCCAAATAACCAAATGATATGAAATCATGCCCAGCCTCCTCATTAGTCAGGAGAAAGGAAAATTAAACACTTTGAGATATCACAAAGCAACCACAAGAATAGGTTAAATTAAAAAGAATGACAATATCATTTGTTGGCAGAAATATGCAATAATATTGACTCCCCTTGTACTTCTGGTGCAAGTATAAATTGGAAAAGTGCCAGGAAAACTAGTCCAGTGGATACTATTGTTGGACATTTCTTATCATTTGATGCAGCAATTCGACTCTACCATTTATACACAACAGAATTGTGTACACATGCAACAAAACGTGGTTGAAAACAGGTTAGTAGGAGAATGATTTTAGTAGCCCCAAACTGGTAGCAAGAGTTGAATGTATAAATTGTGGTAGCTTCACACAATGAATACTATACTGTAATGAAAAAGAATTAATAGTCTCTATCTACAATAGCATGAAAAAAATGACAAATACCTTTGAGAAAAAATCCAATTGGCCATAAATAAATTGATTGCAATATTTTATTTATATAAAGTTACAAAACAGAAATAATGTGAAATTTAAAACTAGAATGATATCAGCTTTTTGGATGTAGGGTAGGG
Organism: Spilogale gracilis; assembly: GCA_004023965.1. Taxonomy (NCBI): domain Eukaryota; kingdom Metazoa; phylum Chordata; class Mammalia; order Carnivora; family Mephitidae; genus Spilogale; species Spilogale gracilis. The sequence continues at coordinate 177,286 of PITA01000977.1, forward strand.
TAATCATTAGGAGGGGATCCAGGGTAGCTGCTACTGTGTTAATGGTCTCTCTCTCTCTTTCTCTTACTTTATTGGGTTACACAGTTAAGCAAGCTATATGTTTTTCATTTGCAAAATTTTCGTATGCATGATATTTAAAAAAATTTTTAAGGGAGATACATTTTAAAATTTATTTTTGATAAATGTGTTAAAATTTAGTATGTTCTAGAATTTTGCAAACTGTCAACATACTAATTTGTATTTTCTCTCTAAAAATGAAGTGTACCATTTGTCAAGTTTACTTCTAGAAAATACATATTGGGAAATAATCATTTGTGTGCAAAATTATTTAGTATGACATATCAAGCTCTTTATGAACTCATTTTTACTAACTTTTTCAATCTTTATTTTCTCTATTTCTTGGTTATTCCCTATTTGTAAACCTCATTCAATTACAATCATTCCTCAAATAAACTCAGCTATGTTTTTTTCCTATAGTTTACCATACAAAGGATTCCTTTGTCTGAAATATTTTTCTATCCATAACATGGGTAAGGCCTAAGTAATTGCAAGGTTCAAATTTTTATCTCCTTCAGAAAGACTAGCATAATTCACCTAGTCTGTGCTAAATATTCTCCTTTTGCTTCTCTTAGTAAACTGACTTTATTCTATCATAACACTTATGCTATTGATTTGAAAATTAGAATATAAGCACCGTGAAAATATCTCACTCTTCTTTGTATCTGAAGCATCTATCACACTTGACACACAATAAATGTCAAATTAGTGACTTTATTACATTTTTGAAATCAAAGAAATTGTAACCTTCCTCTGACTTTGTAAAGTGGGAAAACAGAGGTCCTCTCAAGCTATTGTGACTTTTCCATCAGGCATATGAAACTAGAGGGATTCAGAGTCAGTGTCAAAAACCAGATATTCAGATACCATCACACTGAAATTTCTTCTCACCCTCTTTGTAGAAAGCAACACAGTGTATTTGATCATATGGAGACATTCACTTTATTTCTACGTGGATGCAGCATTTCTTTGATGGTGATAACAAGTAACTCCAGCTGCGCATTTCCTTACGGATAAGGAATTACATATTTTCTATGAGTCTGTGTTTTTGTCAAATTGCTAGGTCAACACATCAATGAATGTGAAATATGCTTAGGTAAAGCAGCAGCAACCAATGAAAGATGAGATGGCTTATTTTCAGCTCTATGTTTGGTATGTTTTCAGGATTATTTGATTAATACACGTGAGGAGCTTAGAACAGTGCCTGGAACATAATAAAAGCTGGGTAAATATTAACTATTATCATCATTTTCGTTTTTGTACAGCTAGAAATTTATCTTCCCCTATCCTGAAAGCAATTTTGAAGGAGCATAAAAACATACAGTGTCTGTGCAAGTCGATGTTATATTGAAATAAAGAACAGTTAGGGAAGAAATTGAGCATCAGCACTAAAATGATCTTGGTGAAGAGTGAATAATGAACCTTAAATTAACATCAGTCTCTTCCTATTTTCATCGTACTAATGTGTGCAGGAGTTTACATGTGCCTGGCAAACTGGAATGGATATAACTTAGCCCATAACGCCTCCCCCACCTCCTACATTCTCCACTATGGCTGTAATGAAACTTTGTTCAAATGCTCAGGTGTCATTGACTGCTTGTAAATATGAGTGAGAATAATAAATCATCCTGTTCTAAGGTTGAAATGGTGTTATTTCAAATGAAAGTTAAAAAGTAAATATCTCTGAAAACTTTGAAATATGTAGCTTTCATCATACCCTCAGGGTCATCCTAAAGAGTGCAAATTAATTGGGAGGTATTGTATGCCTGAAAACAATTTTCCACAAAAACATAGGGAGTCTGATATTATCTACATCAAAGAACTTGTAAAAGGGGCCTTTATTGTTCTGTAATGATCTATAGACCCTTTTAATATAGCATACACTAAGAATCTTTAATTCAGAAAAATTGGTTATGAACTGTACAAGCTGTGGCTTGTACAAAAAATAGGACAAATCCTATTTAAGCATGAATTTGGGGCTTCATCTCCAAAAGAGAACAAGCTAATATTAATTCAGTTTCCAGTTTTCAGTAAAATGATATTTACTCTACCAAATAAACTGGATAGGTTTAATGACACATGGATATGTATTATGGATTACATAAACTTTTTATTAAAAATGGTCTCAGATGATCTATATTCATTAGTACTATTCTATTACAAAAATTGTGTTTTAGACAATCTGTTTCTTTTATACCATGCACTGCGATTAATTATCAGTGTATTTTCTCCCACGGCTAATTTATGCTTCTGTTATTGATAGATTAATTATATGATCGTATTATTTAATTTTAGAACTGAAAAGTGTGCTATAATTTTATTTATTGCTAAATGTTACTTTATAGGTATATTAGTTTCCAATGTCTGCTGAAAGGTAATACAAAAAAAAATAAATGGCCTAAAATGACAGGAACTTATCATTCGACAGTTCTGGGGGCTAGAGAAGGCAGAACTCCACAGGACAGAGGCATTCTCCCTCTGAGACTCTGTGAAGAATTTTGCTTGCCTCTTTCTAGCTTCCGGTGGTCATGGGCAATCCTTAGCATTTCTTGGTCTACGGTTGTGTCAGTTTCATCTGTTCTTTTGTTTTCCCAGGGCATTCTCCCTGTGTGTCTTCACATGGCTTTCCACTTCCCCTATCAGAACTTCCCCTTTTTATAAGGACACCAGTTACATTAGATTAGGGTTCACACTAATGAACTTAATTTAATTTGATTAGCTCTGTATAGACCCTGTTTCCACATTTTGAAGTGCTTAGGGTTAGGACTTCAACATATCTTTTGGGGGAGAAGAATTCAACATATAGCAACTAGTGTCAATGTCACTTGAAGAGGTCAACATTGAGTTGTTTCCATTGAAAAGGTGAGAAGAATTTATATAGCATATCAAAATAGTACTTCTGGATTCAAAATGGACAGTAACACATTTCAAAATTTAAGTAAGTTTTCATGTTCTCTCATGCACTTTCTTTGTAATTATTAAGAAGAGAAGCAAAACCTACTCTAATTTGTGTAATATAACTCTATCCAGACGTAACGACATGAATAAACCTTCTAGGTTCTCTTGACTAGACATGTTTAGTGACATCAGAAAGGTACATATGTCATGAAAAAGCTATAATTCAATTTCTAAAAGATTATCCAAATTTTGGTTGAGCTTCAATTTTTAAAGGATTATTTATTTATTTATTTATTTAAGGTAGAGGGAGGAGCAGAGGGCGTGGGAGATGGAGAATCTCAAGCAGACTCCACACTGAGCATAGAGTTTAGTGCAGGACTAGATCCCAGGACCCTGAGATCATAACCTGAGCCAAAACCAACAGACAGACTCTTAAACAACTGGACCGCTCAGGCACCAGTGCACTTTAATTTTTTGATATAGTAATGTAGGTGTTTTGTTCTTTTAATTTATATTTTTTATCCAATAATATTCATATTATTGTTATTTTTATTATAAAACTACTAGTCAATTTGCAATATAATCTTTCTTAATCTATTGATCAGATTTACATGCATTTCTGTCAAAAGTCGTTTGGTATAAGAGAATCTATTCTCAATATTTAGCATAGAAAATGAGTGTTAAAACTGAATCAAGTTTCTCAGGACAATAGATCTGTTGAAGTTTTCAGTAATGTTAAATAAAAAGCAATTTTATTGATTTGTTAGTGTTGCCTACAAAATGAGTTAATTTCACTCTACTTCATGGAAACAGATGGTGCTATCTACAACTTGGAAGCTATCTTATAAAAGCATGCTGTTACTGCAGCAAGACTGAGTTGGAGAGGATCAGATTAGTACAAATTTATTATTCTTAAAAGAAAGCACCTATCATGAAATTCTATAAATGTTTCCTACAGATATCTATGTGAATATGGATTGATTTCTTTGAATATTATCCGTGAGTTTCTGAGACCTATTTCTAATTAAAATTAAACCCAAAGAAAATAAAAATAGGATTTTTCTGTGTAAAAATTCTAAGTTTCTGAATAAGCTGCACTAACAATAATTTAATTTTTAGATTTCACTGATTAGTATTCATTTGTAATATCTCCTTTTTAGTCCAGTAACTATTATGTAAGGAATACATTGATAAACCATATCTTAGGACCATATCTAAGAGAAGTAATCTTTGTTACAAAAGGTGAGATATCCTATAATTTGAGGAATGTTGAAGAAAGAATTCAGTATAACATACCAGCAAAATGTACTTGGGTTATCTGATAAGGGATGTTTGGAGAATATTGATCACATTTATCATCATAATTTCTGTAGTTGCTTAACATTTTTAAATGATTTGGATGGATATGTAGGGTCTAGATGGAAGGGAAATTTTATTGAGAACTAATTATGTGAAGTTTCTCAGCATCTTGACTAATTTTCATAAATCATCCTGGATTAATTATTAATATTTTAATCTTAAGTTTCCCCAATTCTAACGTCCCAGCTTCTCCACTATGCTATACTGTCTCACTCCCAAAATCTTTGCTTTTGTGAATTTGCTCCGATCTGTATTCATATGGGATGGTCTGCTTCAGGAGAAAGAGTTTTCTATGTGAATAAATAGAAAAGCCGAATGAAATCCTGATAGGAATGCTGTCAAAGTGATTCAAACATAAGAGAACACAAGGTGAAACAATGCTTCCAAAGAGAACACTGTACATTCTCACCTAGGACACATGTTCTTACTGCACATTTTTGAAACTGAAATCTTCATTTACTTAAGCTTTCCAGAAAATCCCCATTTATACAAGCATTTTAGGTATGAATCTTGACTACCGATATTAAAGGATATGATTGTATTATTTACATTATTTCTATATTTGAATCCATCATCTGACCTAGGATGCAGTGTCATCAGAAATACTTGCAAAATTATCAACCTGATGGTGACATCAAATAATAAATAATAATAAAATAGAACTCAGGCAAATGGGGAGTTGCTTACAATGTTAAAAATATAAGAAACCCAAATTGTAGGTACATAAGAAAGTAACACAGAGACAGAAAATATTATTTTTCCAACACTTTAGGTATTTTGCAACATTTAATTATCACAAAAAACTTTTAATGTAGGCACACATTGCCTTTCTAATTTTATAGATTCACAAAACAGATCTAAATTCTGGGCTATCATGTAGTTTTTAAGTGGCAGAATGTTGGTTCAAATTCAGCTCTATTTTCATAAACTTTAGGTAATTCAATTATTTCTGTGCCCAACTTAATGAAAACTGTATGCCAAAAACTAAGTGTTGGAGGATAAAAAGCATAATTGTATTTTCCTATAGACATGGATCATAGGTTTTTAGAAGATTCTCAAATGGGTCTGTAAACCAAAAAAGATTTTGTGCAATAAATTCCTTAGGCATCAATGAGAAATCTCAGTTGAAACAAACAAATGGTTCTAATTTATGTAAATTAGGGGTTTTCAAATTCCTGTCGATTCCTATGGTTTTACTGAGAAGCTGTTTTAGTGATTTTCTTTGAAATTCACTTTGGATATTTATTTTTAACTCTACTAAAAGCTGAAATAACACATAATTGGCACACAGATGTGTTGCATGCCAAATTTTAATAATTTGCATCAATCAAAACATTAACTTGTAGTGCTGATTAATAAAATTTCTTAAGTCATCACTCATTGAAAATTATTTCAAGATTATAATGCAAGGTATCATCAGAATTTACATGTCTGAGTCAGGTTTTATGGCTATTATACCACCTCCCACTCAAAAAAAGAAACTCTTTAAATAAGTAACCGGATGAGATAAAATCTCGTAGAACTAATGCTGCTGCATGAAGCCTCAGAGTGTAGATAATCAGCAGTTTACTAGATTGCTGGATTGTTATATTACCCAGTTTATAACATTTTTCTCTTTTACTGAGGTGGACGAGATAATATTCCAGCTGCATGGAAGAGAGGAGGAAATAAGGAATCCACAACGTTATAGACTGAAGTGTATCCACACAAAATTCATGTTTTGAAATCCAAACCTTCTCCCCATCCCCATACCTCAGAACATGATCCTATTTGGAGATATGGTCTTCGCAGAGATAATGAAGTTAAAATGACATCATTAGGGTTGGCTCCTAATCCAATGAAGTTGGTGTCTTTATAAAAAGGAGAAATTTGGAGATAGACATACATACAGGGAGGATGTCATGTGAATACCAAGGAGGGAATTAGGGTGACACATCCCTAAACCAGAGAGCACTAAGAATTGCTAGAAAATCACCAGAAGCTAGGAGAAAAGAATGGAAGAAATTCTCCTTTGTAGACAACAGAGGGACTTACCCTGCTTACAACTTGAACCAGACTTGTAGCTTCTAGACTATGATACAATAACCTTTCCTTTTTAAACCTATTCTGTGGTATTTTGTGAAGACTGCTCTAGCAAACTAATACACAAAAGTCTTTACACAGTCTTCCCCTGCCCCAAGTTTTTATTTAAATTCAAGTTAGTTAACATAAAGTGTAGTGTTGGTTTCAGAAGTAGAATTTAGTGATTCATAATCTAGTGATATAACAACCAGTGCTTATTCATATCCTTTTTGAGACTCAACTGTATCCTTACATTCAGTGAAAGCTGTTCTTGCCAGATTTTTAGGATTTTGGAGGTTCTATGGTGCAAACTGAGTTACTCTTTATTGCTTCAATGTTAAAAGTGCTTTCATAAACCTAATAAATCAGTTATAATTTGTCTTTTTACTTGACATTCTCTACTTTCAAATTTTGTACTTCATATCTACTTCCCAATTTTTGAAGCCTTTAGGAAATTTTCTTTTTATTTTGCTGGGTTTGCAGGAGAGACATAAAGTCAAAAGTTCTGTCTTATAGCCATAATTGAAAATGTTATTAATTGACTTAGAAATGAAACCATTATAATTTGAGCATGTAAAATAAACAGACAATAAAATATTTGTTTTATATTTATGTTATATATTTACTGAAAAGGTTCCTCTGCCGAAAAAAATTAACACTGCTAAGTTGTGGATTTCATGCAAAACCTTTTTGAATCTAATGATGTACAAAATTATCCTAGTGCTCAGTTTTACTCTCAAGTATAATACACATTTGTTTTTCTTTTATAACATATTTATATATGCACATTCCTGGGTCAAGGGAATCAAGTGTGTAGATTTCTCAAACATTAGGGTGTCTTTAGTCTTAGCTCTAATCTTTAGCTGTTACCTCAACTTTTACCATTCATGATAACAACTATCAGAACTAAATGAGAAATGGAAACAGAAAACTTGAAAGTAATAAGTGCATACAGACAAAACATATATTTTTCTTTTTATAAGTGCCAGTGGTTTTGCATTGATAGAATTTGTTATCCCTGGGTCACAGGTTGGAAGCTTAGATATGAAAGACCTGTCTGTAAAACAAGTGATAAAAGCATCATCCATCCATCCATTCATTCATCTTTAGTGATGAACAAAATTAGTAAACTTATGATTTTTTGTAAGATGTCCCATTAATGTTCAGCTTCACGCACTTGTAAAATGGCTAAAATGAAGTCTATGTACCGTGGTGGCTGAATAGTTTTCCTCTTCAGTCAGCTTATTTGCCTTATGTATTGACCTAGTCATACTATCGAATAACTAACCAAGATACTAGAATAGACAATCCTCAAGTTATTATCATATCAACGTGTGCTTCCTTTTCAAATGTGTTGCAAACTGTCAAAATAGGATTCTGTCCTGCTGAGCTGCCAGATACTCTTCCAGACCCACATAGGGGAAGCTGTTTGTCCTCAGGAACCTTTTCGTCTCTCTAAATAAGTTTGATGGAACTAAGGATCCAATAAAACTATGATTTTCCCCTAAATGATTCCCTGCATTATATTAGCTTGTATAATTTCTGGGCATCAAGCCTTAAAAGTCAACTATTTGCTTTTCTTTAAATATCTGAACACTATAGTGTTTGTGTCAATCTTGGTGAAATCTAGGATAAACCAAAATATTGTTTTCAAAAGATATTTTCATTCTGACTTTTTTCCTGTGGTTATCAAATTGGATGCAGACTCTGTGTCCCTACTTAGCCACATGTATATCTTTGGTGGATATCTTTAAATGATTGCTGAACTTATAATAAGCATAGTTGTAATGATCTTATTCCAAAAGAATTATGCATAATCAGGTCATAACAAGGGCTAAGTATATGGCATAGGAAAATTACTCAATGGCAAAAGAACCTTCAAACTAAAGCCAAACCCTTTATTAGTTTTCTTTGTTTATAGAATGTGGTCACCATGGCTTTCATGTGAACTCTGTAGAGACTGCTTAAAACTTACGAGCTGGGAGCTGCAATGTAAGCTAGCTATCCATGTTTCATGTATATATACAGGGATCAATCTCTCTGTCAACCTAACGATCATCTATCCATTTATTTTTCTTCAATGTCATCTGTTCCAGAAGTAAGCTGTAACTATTACCAATGGGTCATGTGTAAAAAGCCGTATGAAGATACCTACAATCTGTGATTCATTTTAAAAATATTTTGTTATATTGAGAAGTTAAAATTTTACCTTTACATCTTACCTTGTCCATTAGGCATTATGCAGGTTTAAAGTTGATATTTATGAATTTGAAATTGGAAAAAAGGTAAAATGAAACAATTACCTATTTTTCATCCTTACCTTAAATTACCAGTCTTGACCTCTCCATATAAGTGACATTTCCAGAGTGTCTAGAATTTTATTTTCTCACGAGCCTCCCATTTAGGTTGTTTTCTTTTTCTGCCACATAAAGTTAATTCCTTTATCTTCTTTACAACCATTATATCCAGTGGAACTCTGTTAACTTACTCAATTGAGTGATTTTTACTGATTCACTTTTAAAAATCTCAAAGTAGATCATGAGCTACTGATAGACTGTGACAGTTTTCATGATTTATTATCTCTAGTACCTGGAATAATGCTGCAGTTGGAATAGACAATAAATAAATATTTGCTGAATAATGTTTCTTGTGTTTGATTAGTCTAGCTGGTTTTAATTATAAGATAAAAGTAATGAAAGCCATCCAAATATTTTTCTCATTGCCTTTTTAAACAGAACATTGGCTAGCTAGGATTAAGATTTCATAAAATGAGAAAAAGAAATAGTGGAACTCCTTAAACTTCTTAATGTATAGGTACATTTTGAAGATAAGATTTATTGGATAATCAAAACAATGCCATCTAGATCCCATTCAATATTCTCCCGAATACAACATTTTGTAACATTTCTCTTCAATAATTTATATCTCTTCATAAAGGCATTTATATTTTATTTTTTCCTTCTTCTATGATTATCCACAGCTCATTCACATCTATCCTAACTTATGCATTTTAAGTTAGATGAAGAGATCTTTATTACTCAGCAAACCTAATTCAGGTGATTAAATTTTAAACTTTTCTTCATGTAACAATTATTAGTTTACTATTATTATTATTTAAAACTTGTCAAATTTTATAAAATTTACATTTCACCATATACAAATAAAGAATACAAAGTAACTAAGAACTTATTAAAATAAAAATGTAGAAAATTTTCCCTAATTCTGGATCTGCATAAATTAAATATCCATTTAATTTTTAATAATTTTATTTTTTAAAAAATTTTATTTATTTATTTGACAGAGAGAAACACAGCTAGAGAGGGAACACAAGCAGAGGGACTGAGAGAGGGAGAAGCAGGCTTCCCGCCGAGCAGGGAGCCTGATGTGGGGCTCAATCCTGGATCTCCGGGATCATGACCTGAGCTGAAGGCAGTCGCTCAACCAACTGAGCCACCCAGGTGCCCCTTTTTATTAATTTTCTATCTTGCTTCCCCATTTTTTCATATTAAAACATCTTGTATGTTTTATATTGCCTTATTAAGTGATAATTTTATAATGACATATTTTATAATGTATCCAGATGAGTGTGTGCAGACATGTTGGATTTCTTTGTTCCTTTCCTCAGTCACCACAGCTTTTTCTTTTAAGATTTTTTTTTTAATTTATTTATTTGACAGAGAGAAACATAGCCAGAGAGGGAACACAAGCAGGGGGAGTGAGAGAGGGAGAAGCAGGCTTCCCGCCAAGCAGGGACCCCGATGTGGGACTCGATCCTGGATCTCCGGGATCATGACCTGAGCTGAAGGCAGTCGCTTAACCAACTGAGCCACCCAGGTGCCCCAGTCACCACAGCTTTTATGTGATTTATATGTAAGCAAAAATACACAGAGCTACTATTCCAGTTGTTCTATTAAATCACCTGAAACATCACTAATAATTGGCTTTTTAAAAATCCATACACTTTAAAGAGATTTTAAAATATTTTCTGAGAAATCAAGATTTACTTTCACATAAATTATTAATGTCATCAATATAGGTCAGAAACATAACTTTTTAAACTTAAAATGTGTACCTATTTGAAGTATCATGAATAACTGAAGTTATATCATAAATAATTATGGAGAATATTCAGGTCAGCCCCAAAATGACTCTGTTTGGAAATCTCAACCTTCAGTCACAATCTATTTTTGGAGTTAAAAATCAGTTCAGTCACAGCACAAGGAGAATGACTGAAGGCTTCCATAATGGGCTATACAATCTTTCCCATCTAGGTCACTGAATGATTTGAGAATGTCACCAAGGTAGGGAGAAAAGCAGTGACTGCTACCATATAAGAACTGTCAAATCATGTGAGATAAGAATATGGTCTCAAGTCTAGTAGACATAGTTACCACTTACCTATCCAACACGTGCCTTAATGGGTGCAAGGATGGACACATGTGTATGTGCCCATGTCTCCATGTGTACACAGACTTTTTGGGTTGCTTTAGAGCACAGTAAATTATAAAACTATTCTAGGGTGATTTTTTCCCCCTGAAATATAGGAGAAAATAGAAAATATTTTGCTTAATTTGTCCAAGCAGCATCGTCGGACAATTTCTGTTCCAGAATTAAAATGGGCACTTGGGTGGCTCAGTCGGTTAAGCCACTACCTTCAGTTCAGGTCATGATCCTGGAGTTCTGGAATCGAGTCCCACATCAGGCTCCCAGCTCCACGGGGAGTCTGCTTTTCCCTCTACCTTCTCCCCTCTCCTGCTCTCTCTCACTCATTCTCTCTCTTTCAATTAAAAAAAAAATTAAAGCAGTGCACTTTACCAAGGGAAATGTTAGTTCTGATTTTTATTCCTTTGCAGGGTATAGTTGAAGTGAAATAAATTTCTTTCTTCTTTTACCATAAGGGTCTCCAACGCTATTAAATATTTGGAAGAAGCAACATTTTGTCTGAATGATTCTACCAAATAAAAACAAACAAACAAACAAAAAAAGAATTTAATTTGATGAGCAAAGTATGTAGAAATTTACTTACGTAGTAAAGAATGTGGCTGTCTGACTTTGGTGTTATGTTACACCTCATGGTTCAGGCATCTTGTTTGCCTTAAATGGTTTCACAAGCAGGAGGGTTGACCCAGAGCAGATTTCTCAGTGGCTGCACAGAGCGCAACTAAACAGCAGATTTAATGAGGTTGGAATTTCACACAATGCCTTATTCAAAGAATCTTGGCGGCAGGGAGAGCAGTTGCGGCGAATTGCAGTTGCCTATAATTCTGCATCAAGAAGCAAAACCTTTCTCCACAAACAATTTATAAAAGATCAAAAATAGGTGCCAATTACACTTAGTTTTAAGATTCAAACTTCAGGTTTTGGGGTGGTGGGAAGGATGGAAGTTCATGTCTTTGTTAGAATTAAGGAATTCAGTTCATGAATCAAAAGTGCAGAGCTCTATTTACTCCTCTAAAATCAGGAAGGATCAAAATGTTTCCTGATCTATGTTGACATGCTGGAAGGATTCCTTTTGTTTTCGCACTTCCTGTCTTTGCAGCCCTACCACCTTATATAGCATTTCTTGGTTTGCCTGTGTGACTCCCCTGCTGAACTTAGAACTCCTTGAAGACAGGCTTTGGAGCACCTGTGAACACTTAAGAAATGTAGAATGAATGCTGAATGAAAATAAATATAACTCCTTCACATACTCTATGTTAAAATGAGACATAAAATGTCAAACATTCTTACTCTATCATTTCCTTAAGGAGCATCAATGTAAGATTTCAAAACACAGTTCATGTTTCAATGAAGCTGATTACCAGTTTTCATTTGACAAATTTAATATTCAGTTCTATGTAATCCTCCGTTCCTTTCCCCATTGGAAAATAATCCCAGGTTGGTCATTTTTATAACTCATTATTTTAGACCTGGGATAAAACTACCAAAACACAAACAGACCACCTCAGCCTCTAGGTTTTTGGTGTTAGGAGTGAGAACATCCTCCTCTTAGATTAGAAATGTGTAGCTCTGAGCATTTGTATATAACTATTGTTTAACCTTGAACCACACTCTCTCAGAAAGTCATATGAGCCTGAGGGGGTTGAGGTAGGAGCAAGGAGTAGAGTGATCACAAAATTGATTATCTATATTTGGGCAGTTTTGTCTGTCAATCAATCAATCAATAAATAAAATGGAGAGAAGGAAAAGAAAAAAAAGAAAAAGGGGGGTAGGGGAGGAGGAGGAGATGAAGAGGAGGAGAGACAAAGACAAACTGGGCAGGAGGCTGAAACAACAGGTAAAACAAACTTTCTCTGGGAAACCAAACCAGAGCATCCTGGGTCAAAGAAATGATCCAGGGATAAACACTGCCCCTATTCCAGTTGATTTCTAGTTTGGCTTTCCAGTGTTTGGCTTTTTAATGTTTATAAAAAGCCTTTATTCAGGCTTGACTGCAATTATTGAATGCCTATTTCACTTTCCACATAAAGATTTTTTCCTCCAGTTGATATCGTTGAATGGTGGTCCTCAAACTGGAATTAGACAAATTCAATGGAGTCAACTCATAGCTCCTCGCCTACTTAGAGATTTGCTTTCCTAGTATGGAGGAGATCGTCTTCCTTAAATTCTTTACCTTAATTTAATAGTTATGTACAAAAACAGAAAGACCAAATCTTCCACTTATTCATCCCATGAGACATTACAACTTATATTGTTGTCATGGATGCCTTCATTAAGGCACCTTAATCCCACTGTGGAAGCTTTTGTTTTTCTCTGTTTTATACATATTTCTGTTAAGAAAGGAGCAGGGAATAAAACATGGCACATTTTTCTCCTTGTAGAATGTTCTTAAATCAGATATACAGTAGATTGTTGGTGGTACGATTGATGGCAATTTTCATTTAACGGCATCATCTCTGCCAAACCCCTACTATTTTCAAAGAACACATTGTTCTTGAGAAAATATATGGTTAGAGTAAAGCAGTGTGATTCAGCAGGAAATAATAAACTCTTTAAATGGCTTTCATTCACATATTTAATGTAAACAATTTTTAAAAGTTATTTCAAACCGTATCCCTAAGATGCATCACTAGGAAGAAAGAAAAGAATCTGCAAATATTAAACATAATGCAGCTTATATTTTTTAATGTAAGCAGAGTACTACTTTGGACAATACGTTTTTCAAATTATAATGGATAAAAGTTGCAAATAGGGAACTATTTATCTAGGATGTGATATGCTTCTTCAATAATACAGTTAAATCTTACCAAATCCTATCTTGAAATATTTATTAATTATAAGAAATGATCACTTTATTTTAGTTATTATATGTTAAAATGTTTTCTACTTTCTATTAACAAATAAAATCCTAATACTAACTTTAGACTATTTTTAGTAGTGTACCATTTCCTCCATTAAATTTTGACCATGATGTCTAAGTAAAATAATATACTTACTGTCATTTAATTTTTCCCAGAACTGAATGTCAGAGATGAACACATGAATGAACATACCTTCTAAAGTAATTTATTTGGTATATCCTTTGTTTCTTAAATAATCTATAATTTGTTTTTCATTGCATTAAATTATTACAACTAATGAGATAGAACATAAAATTCACCTAACTTAAATTAATTGCATAAGGGCCCCTGGGTGGCTCAGTGGATTAAAGCCTCTGCCTTCGGCTCAGGTCCTGAACTCAGAGTCCTGGGATAGAGTCCCACATTGGGCTCTCTGCTCAGCAGGGAGCCCGCTTCCCCCTCTCTCTCTGCCTGCCTCTCTGCCTGTTTCTGATCTCTCTCTCTGTCAAATAAATAAATGAAATCTTAAAAAAAAAAAAAAAAGAGTACCGTATACATTTGGGGTGCCTGGGTGGCTCAGTTGGTTGAGTGACTGCTTTCGGCTCAGGTCATGATCCTGGAGACCCAGGATCGAGTCCCACATCAGGCTCCCTGCTCAGCGGGAAGCCTGCTTCTCCCTCTCTCAGTCCCTCTGCTTGTGTTCCTCTCTGGCTGTGTTTCTCTCTGTCAAATAAATAAATATAATCTTTAAAAAAAATTAATTACATAAATTCCTATCCTTTTCATTTTTTAAACTATTTTTAGTTATTTATTTTATAAGATGCAGTCTGGAATTTATTTATTTTTCTCTTTTCCATATATTCCTTAAAAGCATATTAACCAATGCATTTGAGTTAAAAAGATAAAGCAAAATTTTTCTTCATATAAAATGTCTACCTTGGCTGATTGGTAAGCCAGTGAGAACAAGCATCACTTCAAAAACTATGATGTCAAAGACAAGTCCCTGAAATAAGCTAAATTAGGAAACTTATGTTTGACAAAACAAAAAAAGTTTAAAACACATGAAAAATAAAAAATGTTTCATCAGAGAAATTGCCTTGTTTAAAGTGTCACCGTATTTCAGTGTTCCTAATCAACCAATTCTGAGAATCTTATGTTAATAAAAGTGTCTATAAAAAAAGAATACTCATTTTAATCAATAGTGATTTGTTATGTCTTAGAAAGTAGGGGTTTCAAGTAGGTGGTAAAACCACCTAATAAGAAAGTTGGCATTGCCTATGTCCTTCTAAATTTGAGGATTAAAAATGGTTCAGAATTTTACTCATACATGTGCACCCCAGTGAGACAGTTGCCTGTGAACTGCAAGAGACCTGTTTGAGAATATCATAACAGAAAAAACTGAAAATAATCCAAACACCCACTGTGGCAGACACATGAATAAACCATGTGTTATTCATACATTGGCATATAAGATAGTAGTCGAGTAAGTGACTATAACAATGTGCCATAACAGGGATGAATCTTAGCAACAAACAAATTCCTGGGAAAACTTGTTTGAACTGCTTTGCAGAAATTGAGAAAAAGCAAATGACATAAAAGACTGGATCACCAAAAGACAAACAGCCTCAAAAACAATCTGTTTACAAGTTATTGGTTTCAAAAACCTGGTTTTCAAAATAAGTGAAAGAAGTGCTAACTGAATTCTCTGTTGGGATAGATATCTAAAAGTCATATTTGACTTTGGGACTACACTATGGGATTTTTAACATAGATGGTGTTCAAGAACTGAGTGTCTTTGCGAAATAACAAACGACTTTGAATTGGGGTAGTCTCAGTTTTCCAACGGTCAGTCTATTAAGACCATTGTAGTTAATTATGATCAAGGTGGAAAATATGATTATATCAATAAACATGTTTACCAGCTATATGTATAATACTTTAGAGTGTATTCAGTTTCAAAAAGTTCAGTTTTCCTAGATTAGAACATTTTATTTTATTACATTTTCAAACACTTCGTTCACACAAAATGTAGCTTATAGTACAGAGTAGTCGTTCGAAATGTTTCTTAATGAGAGAAACTTAAACGTACATATAAACACACCCCTCCCTGAACACATACACTGAAATCTTTTTCATTCAAATAAATATGTTTATTAACCCCTAGAGCTATCTGTTATTAAGAGCAAAAATAATTGAGGCTATTTAAGAACTATAAGAACTCTGACTCCTGGGTCTGCAACAGCATTTATTTTTCAACAGATGAAAATTAGTAATAAAATTCAGAATGAATTTTAGTTAATAAATATATATATATTTGCATTTATTGAACTTAGAGCAATATGCATTTCAGAAAAGCCAGCACATTATTTAGTTCCTCCTGTAGTCTTTTTCTCAAAATTTCTTAATTTTTACCAGGGTGTAAAATAAAATGCTACACTACTATGAATATACCATAGATGTCATGATCTCTTTAGTCTGTGCAGAGCGAGCCCCAGGCAAGATTCTGAAAGGAAAGATGGGCAGTGATATCACCATACCTACTTTAGGCAGTTTTTTCCTTCTCTTCAGGATACTTTTCATTGCATCCTTGAGGAACTCCGTATCTTCATGAAATTCTCTGACCCCTGCCAATTAAATCTTCTCTCAGCAAAGGCCTCAGTCTCACTTGTTCATTCCTCACTGTCAATTTAAGGAAAGAGGTATTACTTTACCAGAGTTCCTGACATTTTAAGCCATCTTTCTAATTGTGGCATCAGGGGCTTTTTCCCCTGGAAAGGAGATCAACTACTTAAGTTGATTTGTCTTCTAACATAAAAGTCAGATCTGCCCTGGCTTTGGGGGAAACAAGGGGGAGGAAACTTATCAAAGAGTCATTTCTATAAGCAAACATGGCTGATTGAAAGATTAATGCCCAATTAGTGATTCTAGGGGGGTTACCAATTAAACATCCTGACCACTCAGTCGATGATGGCAGTTACTGTTATAGGGCTTGTCATTGTTTGCAAATCTGCTCAAGCTTTATGACCAATAAAACACATTGTTCAAATTGTTCCCTGTCAGCATTAATTCTTTCATACTAGAGTAGCTCATCAGCTGCTATCACTTTCCAGGTATTAATATTGATTCACGCTCACTCCATTGTCTCTTGGAAACCTTTTTCCCACATTGGATAGGGTTATTTGCCCTATTTCATTTTGTTATAGAGCAACTTATTTTGGCATTGAACAGTTTTCTATGCCCATGATGTCATCAAAACTACACCTGAGAACCTCTTTGGATTGTTGGTATTTTTTTTTTTTTTTTTTTTTTTAAAGATTTTATTTATTTATTTGACAGAGAGAAACCCAGCCAGAGAGGGAACACAAGCAGGGGGAGTGAGAGAGGGAGAAGTAGGCCTCCCACTGAGCAGGGAGCCCGATGTGGGACTCGATCCCAGGACCCCAGGATCATGACCCGAGCCGAAGGCAGTCGCTTAACCAACTGAGCCACCCAGGCGCCCCAGGATTGTTGGTATTTGCTACACCAATTCTTTAATTTAAATTCTTTCCTAATTTTGTTACATTATAAATTCCATAAAGGCAAGATTTATATAAGTCCAGATGGGTACATAGTGAGGATCCTTTTTATGAGTAGTCAAAGATTTTAGTAGCAGATCTTACTAAATATAAAATAAAGGAGAGCATATACTTCTTGATTAATATCACGGTTTTAATTTAAAAGATGTGTCTGAAGAAGAAAATCCTCTGGTTACCACCATAACTCATTCCGTACGTAAGTAGGGATAGAATCTGGGAGTTGCAAAGGATTATAAGGAAGTATATTTAGTATGCAAAAAAAGATCCACCAGGAGGGAAGGTAAATAAGCTTAGGAGGGATGTATAGAAAGAAATCATAGAAAAAGATTTTTTTCTGATTTCATATTTATATTATTGATAAGGGGAAAATGTGTGCAAGCTAACTAATACATGAGTATTCCTATTATGGAGGTGGGTGTGAATTGCCAACATATGTAAATACCTGTTTCCCGCCACCTCTGCCTCTTTCATTCTCTCTCTCACCTTCCTTCCCTCTCTCCCTCTTTCTCTTTCTCTCTCCTCTCCTCTCTTCCTCTCTCTCTCTAACTCTTCTTTCATCAGGGATTGCACATTAAAGTACTACATTTGGAGGATATTTCCTAAGAAGTGAAGAAGATTTGTATTTCTTCCTACTTTGTTCAATTCAGTAGACACATGCAAACATAACTATTGACTCACAACATGAAGTTTAATTACTATAATTATTTCATTTTCTTGATTTATATTATGAGATTGACTTTGAACTTGTGAACTAAAAGCAGAAAAACTTTATGTTGTATTACCAGTATGCTAAGCCACCCAATTCTCTCTATGTAATTATTCATGAAATTGTATTAAAATATGTGAAAATTTGTTTCATTTAAATTTATTTTAATACACTTTCAAAAATTAAAATAAGTATTGAATGTTCTAGCACATAACCTCCAGATGTACTCAATATAAAAGTAATAAAGGAGGAACATAATTAAATATCCCTTCATTAAGGAGATTACAGAGGACACCAGCAATGTAAAGAATTGTGGTGAATAAGGTTACATTAGTGAAAAAAAAAATAAGACAAGTGCAGTTATCATTATAAGCACTGGACATGGAACAAACCTCTTTAATATGTCTGCAGAAATTCACTTAAAGGTTGTTCCTACCTCCTCCCCACACCTGACCCACAATGAAGATTCATGACTGATGTGTTTGAACTCGTCAGTTTTGAGAGTAAGAAACATTTTTGTTTTTCCCAAGATTATCTTAACCAATTTTAATAATTACAAAGCTATACAAAAATTGGGGCATGGTTTAGTGCTTTTTAAATTATAGTGAGTTTGGACTTCCATATTTGTTCAATGTGTATTTTACTGCATCAAAAGGAATCAACACTCTGCTTGAGAGTTGCTTCCAAGTAAAATGGCTGATTGCAAGTGGAGAATGTGACATGCTGGCTTCTCACTTAAAATCCACACATATAGTAGGTTGGAAGAGACCCTTATTTTCTCTAGGAAACTGCATGCCTGCAGAGCTCACTTTGCAATTATGTCCATAGCTATCAACCATGTTCCTTGCTGTCACAATCTTCTTCCTATACACTTCCAAAAACTTTCTTTTAAGAGGTTTTGAAATGTTTGTGGAATACTAAGCATGTGATAGAGCTGATCTCTTCATAGAGAAGATGTAAGAGAGATACTTCGGGGTACTGAATAATAGATTCAGAGCACTAACACTTCAAGATATTTAATAATTTAAGTAATACATAAATGCAGAGCTTTGAATGAAACAACAAAGGTATACCTGGAGAAAATCTTATTAAAGGAAATATTTTATGTTATGTATGTATATATGTATATATGAGTAGACACAGTCTACTCAAATGTATTAACTAAGTAGATGTAAAATATATTTAATCAAATAGCTTTTTTTCCCATTGTTCATGTATATAATCATACTTAGATATTAAGTTCAGAGCACTCAGTGGAATTATTGATTAATTATGATGGTCATTATTTTAATTTTCAAATTGTGGAAATACAATTAAATATTTTTTTTGAAAGTCAGGTACATTCAATTGCTAGAGCTACCATCACAAAGTACCACTAACTGTGTGGCTTAAATAACAGAAATTTATTGTCTCACTGTTTTAGTGACTAGGAGTCCAAAATCCAGGTATTGGTGGTGATGGTTTCTTTTCAGGGCTGTGAAGGAGGGATCTGTTCCACACCTCTCTTCTTGGTATATGGATGGCTGTTTATTCCTCATATCTTTTCCCATCATTTTCCTTAATATGTGTTTTTGTGTGCAAATATCCCCTTTTTATAACAGCACCTCTGTAAAAACCCTAAATCCAAATAAAGTCACATTCTGAGATACTGGGGTTTAGGAGTTCGAGTTATGAATTTTGAGAAGACATAATTCAATTGATAAACAATTTGTTGAAGTATACTTTACATAAAATGAAATGGGCTTTTTTTAGGTCTATGCAAACATAATCACTCACAGTCAAGATACAGAATAATTCCTTCACTCCAAATATCTTCCTGACTCTTGATAGTCAACTTTTCCCATAATGTGTGGCAACTATTGGTTTCTTTTCTGTCCTCTTACTTTTGTCTATGTAAGAGTATCATGAAAATGATATTATATAGCCCTGTATCTGGCTTCTTTCATTAAGCATGTTTTTGAGATTCATCCATACATTTGCATGAATCAGTAGAACATTCCCTTCTATTGCTGAGCAGTATCCCCCATCATATAGGTTCACCACAACTTGTTTATCCATTCATTTATTAGTGAACCTGTGGATTATTTCCAGTTTTTCGGCTAAATAAAGCTTTATAAATATTTGTGCACAGGTCTTTATGTGGGAGTGTTCACTTTTATGAACCTTTTTGGGTGAGGTCTCTCAGTCACATGGTAAGCACACAGTTAATTTTATAAGAAATCATCGTACCGTTTTCCAAAACTCTGATGCCATTTGGCATGTTCACCAGTAAATATAAATGTACTAATTGTTTTGCATCCTCACCAACAATATATATCATCTGTATTTTGTTTATTTATTTGATAATTTTAGCCACTTTAGCGTGTTACTATGGCTTTAAAGTTTTCAGTGATTAATAATGTGGCACATTCTTTCATGTCTTTGTTTATCAATTGTATTTCCTCTTCTGTAAAAACCTTTTGCAAATCTTTCACTCATTTTTTAATGTGCTGTTTGTTTTCTTGAGTTGTAAGATTTATTTTTACTTTCTGTCCTAAATCATTCACCACATAAAACTTTTGTGAATGTATTTCCAAGTTATTGGCCATTTTTCATTTCTTTTACAGTGTCCTCCAAAGAGGAGACTAATTTTGGTACAGTAAAAGTCATCAAAATTTGCCTTTTCTGATTTGTGTTTTGGAGTCCCATCTAAAAAAAATTTGCCAAACATTTTCTTCTATATTTTCTACTGGAATTTTTATAATTTTAGGTTATAGTCAGTGATCTTGAATCAATTTTAATTTCATAGGGTGTGGAATAAGATAATAATACAAATATTTATTCATTTTTAAATTTGATTTTAATTATGGATGCTCAAATGTTTCAGTAAGGTTTGTTAAGGGTACTATGTTTTTCCATTAAAGTATCTTGACAACTTTGTTGAAAATCAATCATATATTTGTAGGTCTCTTTCTAGAAACACTATTCTTTTTTATTGTTCTATATGCTTATTGTTACATAAACAGCACATTTTTTAAATTAGTGTAAGTTAAAAATAAATCTTAAGACACCGTGCATTTATCTTTCTTTGAGACATATATTCACTCACCAAGAAAATCACAATGTTAAAGTGTTATAATTCAATTCACAAATTTGTACAACTATAACCATTACCTAATTCCATAAAATTTTCATCACTCCAAAAAGGAACTTTGTATCCATTAGGAGTTATTACCATTCCTCCTTCTTTGGTCCTCCATCTGAGAGCTGGATCAATAGAACCACTACTCTGGGGACTAAGTAGATGAGGCTTCTGACCAGACAAGTTGAGAAGGTGGGGCCACTACTCTAGTGGGCCTAGAGAGCAGAGCGTCTAGTCACAGAAATTAGTCTCAGGACTTGAATCCTAATGGAATTTGCTTTGCTGGATTTCAGACTTACTTGTGACTCTTACTTTCCTTCCAGTTTTTTCAGTTTTGGAATAACAATGTATAATATGCTTCCCACCATTGTATTTTTGAAACTGATAATTTATTTTCTGGGTTTCACAGATCCACAAATAAAAAGAAATTCTGTCTAAGGATGGACCCTCAAAAGGTCTCACACATACCTGATTTCAGTGATTTAGAACATGTGATTTGGTACTTTTTGAATTGAGTATATTTGGTAAGATTTTGTATTTAGAATTGAGAGCAGAATAGAGTAACATTTCTGAGGATATTGGGATGGGGTGAGTGTATTTTTTACGTGGGACACATACATGTGGGAAGAGGATGGGCTATTATGCTTTTAACTGTGTCCCCGCAAAAGATATGTTGAAGTACTAGCATGTAAAATTTGTGAATGTAACCTTGTTTGAAAATAAGGTCCTTGTAGATGAAGTCAGGTTAAGATGATGTTCTATTGAGTTAGGATAGGCCCTAACCCAGTGACTAGTGTCCTTTTAAGACAAGGGAAATTTGGACACAGACACACAGAAAATCACAGGAAGAAAGAAATAAATGTTGGAGTGATGTACATACAGGCCAAAGAACACCAATGATTGCTGGCAACCTTCAGAATCTAAAGAGGAGAAAAAGGGTCCTTCTATAGATTTTTCATAGAGAATATGTCCCTGCCTAGAGTTTGATTTTAAACTTGCTGCCTTTCAGAATTGAGAGAGTATAAATTTCTGTTGTTTTAAGTCACTCAGTTCTTGGCAACATGTGGAAACCAATACAGATAGTTAATTATATTTTAAAGTGATAAATTCATGTTTGTTGTTATGTTTGTCATTTTCAATACTCTTTATTCATTTTTGCAAATGCCTATTTCTATTTGATATATGTTTCTTATCCCTAAATAACTTATTTAAATATTTCTTATACTCTACGTCTATTGGCAATGAATTCCCTCTGCTTTTTTTAAATAGTATCTTGGAAAAAAGTCTTTATTTTACATTTGTACATTTACTTTTCTTGGAAGATATTTTTACTGGACATAGAAAAATGGGTATTGAATTTTTAGTTGACAGTTTTATTTTACCTTTTTTTTTTCTTTTTAGTATTTAAAAATTATTGTCCCAGTTTCTTCTGGATGGATTCCTTCATAATGAAAACCCTGCTGTAGTTTCATATTTTTTAGTTGCCTTCACGACTACCTCTTGTTATCACTTGTTATTATGTCTAGGGACATTATTCTGCCTTTATCCCCCTCTTTATTACAGTCTTTTCCTTTTATATTTATCTTGTATGTAGTTCTAGAAGCTCCTTGTGATTTTTAGCCATTTATTAATATGGGAAAATGTTTGAACACTATCTTTTCAAATATTTCTTCTGTTCCAAATTTTTTCTTTTTTCTTTTAGAGACTTTAATTTATACATATCAACAGTTTGACTTTGTTGCACAGCTCTTGAATATCCTGTTCTTTTTTACTGATTTTTTTTTATTTCACATTGTGTAAGTTTTTATTAGCCTATCTTCAAGTCTATTCATTATTTTTTCAGGTGTATCTAATCTGCTGAGGATTCATCAAGTAAATTCTTAATCTTTTTTGATGATTATATTATAAACTGTTTATTTAAATTTTTAAAATTTGTAATCTTGATAACATATTTTTATACTTAGCACTTTCATTTGACATTTTCTATAGTTTATATCACTGTCTTATAATTGTAAATCTATTTACACATTTTATTTCTTTTTTATTAGCTCCTTTAACACTGCTAATCATTGTTATTTTAAAGGTCCAGTCTAATAAATATTATATTTGAGTTTCCTATGAGTCTGGTATTTTTAATTGCTTTATTTCTTGATTAAGCTTTGTGGTTTTTTATTTTTATTTTTATTTTTTGTGTATTCCATAACTTTACTGTTTGCTAAACATCAAGTGCAGAAAGACAATAGAAACTAAGGTCAAGAGTATTTATCCCTAATAATGGACACCCCAGTTCCTCTGTCAAGCTATTAATGTGGAGAGTTGGCCATCTAATATGTGTTTGAGATAGGTTTGGGATTTGTGGTCGTAATTTTTTTTAAAAAAAGATTTATTTATTTGAGTGATAGAGTGTGAGCAGAAGGAGGAGCAGAAGGGAGCCAAAGAATCCTTGAGCACACTCCCCACTGAGGGCAGAACTTGACATGGGTCTCAATCTCAGGACTCTGAGATCATGACCTGAGCAGAAATCAAGAGTTGGATGCTTAATCGAGAGAACCACCCAGGTGCCCCTGTAGTATAGCAATTTTATCTTTGGTATACTACAGCCTTCAAATTCCTCCTGTGGTTGGGTTTCTCTTTGTGTTTGTATTCTAGTCTCAGCCTTCAGCATTTCCTGCACCTTTGTGCCACAGATAGAGTTCTTCTCCACACTCTTACCCTCTTCATCAATAGCCTTCTGTTGCCTATTACACATGCCAGGTTCATGATGGGAGACGTTAATCTATCCCAGCCTCAGTTTGTACTTTCTTAGCACTACTGTCCTTTCTCACTACTTTTTATCTCTAGTGTGTTTTGGAGAAGAGGTTGTTTTATGACTTTTCTCCAATGATAGGAGACTCTGTTTTGCACTGGGGAAGAATAATAAACACACCTCCAGATGTAATTGAATTTACTTCCCCCTCCTCCAGGAGTAGCATATTATTGTTTGGGCCCTGGTACAAAGAAGTTGTGTTACCTTCCCCTACTGGTCTGAGGGTCTTGCTTTATATGTCAAAGGATCCCCAAAGCAGGGAATGTGTAATACCTAAACTCCAGTGATAGCCTGGGGGTCTTCTTCATACCTGGGCCTATAATGAGGACTCCTTCCAGTCTCTAGCCTGCCTCAGATCTTTTTTATCAACACAGAAGCCTATTGAAAGGAGCTTGAACATTTCATGCAAAATATCTTCAGGGGACCTAATTATTCTACACTAATATATTAGTTTATACTCAGCATTTAAAATTTAGTTATAATTTTAGTTTATTTAATTATAGCTATTATTATGAAGTCCACGCTCCATACACGACCCCACCAGCTGTCAAAAGTTTTAAAATTAACATCTCTCATTCATCTTTTGAGAGACTTCTCAGTCCTTGGAATTCAGTTATTATGGTGGTCTTGTAACCTCAACTATCTGAAAGTTTTAAAAGAAAGTATGCTTTTGTAAATTGTCTGTTCCATTGTCATGATTTTTCTCTTGTGTTTTTCTACATCCTAAGTGAGAGAAGTCCAATGACTTTTTAATTGTTTGATATTTTCTATAACCTGAAGTTCAAACAATAAAATTTCACATAAAATATTAACCAACCAGTTAAAAAGCCATTTACTTGAACTTGGAAGAGTGTTTTATTTATAAGGTAAGGATATTCAAACAGGAAAAAAATTCCATTGAAAAGAAAAAAGCATAGAAATAAGTTACACCTTTCAGAAAATTGTCTTAGCCTCTGTCTTAAAAAATTAAAAAAAAAACTCAGCATATTATGATTTATGTATATACTCATAATTGCTAATAATCACATTCTATTCTATTTTCCTATGTGCTACCAGAGTGATGTTTCTAAAGTAAAAATATCATTGTGTTATCTACTTGCTTCCAATCTTCAGTAATTCCTCATTGCTCTTAGAATAAAGACTTATCTCCTTATCACGTTTCTTAAGGCCCTAACAGGCCCAGGGCCTGGATATCTTTCTGGTGTTATCTCTTTCCATTCTTCTCATTACATTTCACACTCTTGTCATATTGACTATTTTTTCCTAGAATGTATCATTCCTGCTTTCCTTTGGACTTTCATAAATGCATTACTCTCTGAATTAATCCACCCTCCTCCAGCGATTGTACCACCCTCACTAGCTAACTCTATTTATACCATTATGACTTAAGTATAGAAGTTAGTTTTTCTAAGTAGGTTTTCTCAACCCCTAAAAGATGGATGGGGTCTTCTGCCATAGGGTTCCTAACACTTCTCATTTCATCCATTATAACACTTTCTTGTTGTTATAATGGATTTTTGCTGTTGTTACCTGTTTTTTTTAATCCATGTTTCAGTATCATAAACAATAGAAAGCCAGAGATCACATCTCTCCAGTGTATTCTTGAGTTTTCCAGATTCTAGACAAGCCTCAGAAATATACTATGCATTTGCTGAATGTGAATGAATGAATGTTCTTCCCATTTGCTGCTAAAACTGTCTTTTTTTTAAAACCATAGACTATTGAACAATTCTACCTCTTATGAGGATGAAATCCTTTTCTTCCAAAATATGTTATTACTTATGTTTTTTTTTTCCCCCCTCTAAATTTACTCATTTTTTCTTTTACTTTAAGGCTTGGTGAGTAACGTTAGTGGCCAAAATGTGCTTAAAGGAAAACTAGGACTTAAAAAAAAAGGTGACATCAGAATTGAATCTCTTTTAAACTATTCTCATAACATGGTGAATGGAGTGACTCATTTCCATCAAATTGTGCTATATAAATAAAAATGAACAAGTTGACTTTATATTTGAACACATTTGAACAAAGGAATGGCTTTGTTTCAAAAGGCTTACTCACCATGTCACATTTGCTAGGGTGTATGCATACATGTGCTTACCTCATAGCAACTTCCACTGAGGTTGAGTAATTCTATCCAAATTTGTTCTTCGACCATGGAATACAACCATTGACAAGAAAGTCTAGTTTGTGATTCTGCTCATCATGTTGAAATAAAGTATTGACTTATTTATTCTTTTATTTATTTATTTTTTCTTTTAAAAATATTTTATTTATTTATTTGACAGAGAGAGATCACAAATAGGCAGAGAGGCAGGGGGAGAAACAGGGGGAAGCCGGCTCCCTTCTGAGCTGAGAGCCTGATGTGGGACTTGATCCCAGGACCCTGAGATCATGACCTGAGCCGAAGGCAGAGGCTTAACCCTCTGTCCCACCCAGGTGCCCCTATTCATTTTTTTAAATGAGAGGATCAGATTTCAGTGATAACCATGTTTATGTATCAGGGGAAAGGAAAAAACAATTGGTCTCTAAAGACTGAGAATAAACAATTGAAAAATTATGATCTTGAAGTATTTATAGATTTTTCACATATTTAAATATGATCCAAGTTTCTTAGAACCACATATCAAAAATATATAAAAATTTTGTGTAAAGATTACATAATTTAGACAAAAAAGCATTGATACTGTGAAGGGACTCAAAAAACTTTCACTGTGTGCAACACTTAGGTGTTTGTTTTTAGTTATAACATTCACAAAGGTGGGATGTGGGTTGCTACACTCCCTAAGACTCATCTAACTACCAGTGAAAGGAGAGCTCGGACTTATTTCTATCACACATGCAGTCATTTACAAATCACATATTAACACAACACTGCAAGAGTCCATATAACTTGTTCTTTAAGCTTGATACAATCCAGTTTTTTGCAATTCTATGTGCTCTGACAACACCTTGCATAAAAGTTTCAGTTGAATCAGCTGGGGCAAAATTC
This sequence comes from Spilogale gracilis, assembly GCA_004023965.1. Lineage (NCBI taxonomy): Eukaryota > Metazoa > Chordata > Mammalia > Carnivora > Mephitidae > Spilogale > Spilogale gracilis. Next base: position 204,138 of record PITA01000977.1, read on the forward strand.
TAGAATCAGGCCACCATCCCTAAGTGTAAAGGTTTTAAGCCTTCATGGATTCTTTTCTTTTTTTTTTTTTTTAAAGATTTTATTTATTTATTTGACAGAGAGAGAGAGAGAGAGAGAGAGAGAGAGAGAGAGAGAGACAGTGAGAGGGGGAACACAAGTAGGGTGAGTGGGAGAGGGAGAAGCAGTCTCCTGCTGAGCTAGGAGACCGACATGGGGCTCAATCCCATGACCTCGGGATTATGACCTGAGCTGAAGGCAGATGCTTAATGACTGTTTTACCCTATTTATACAAATTTTAGTAGAGCCTTGAAAATATATTTATTCAATCCACATAATTCAGGTATCTTTAATTTCACAATAAGCCCACATTTTTATTATTCAATATATTAGTTAATGGAACAGTTTACCAATGAAACCTATTTTTGCTATAATGTTAGCTGATGTTTCTAGAGTAAGGATTCTCTGTTTGGGAAACTGATTATAATTGGAACTATCCACACTTTATACATCAGTGAAGATAGCATGCTAGCTTCATAAAATATTTTTTTGAGTTGTGAATTGATTTGTACAAGCCTTTGAGATAAATTCACAAGTGAGTGGGGAGACCTTCCTTTTTTCCATCTTTATTTAATGTGTGTGTTTTTTATAAAGTACTATTCGCTTTTATATTTTACATTCACTTTTATAATTACTTTAAACTTTGATGAAGGAAGTCCCTTCTTAATTGTAGCCATTTTCATTGTCAGGAGACTGTGTGTAATCCTTCAGGGACTACCTAACTAAGATTTATAGTGCTCTGATTTGAGAGTGGAGCAATTAAGTCTATTTTTGTTTTATAGTCAAATGAGCAAAGAAAGCTTCATTTTAGAGAATTTGTTACTAAATATATCAATTAAGTATGTCACCATAAAGAGATATTGTGTTTATAAGATCAAAATTTTGTATGTGAAAATGCATAATATATGATCTTGTTCAAGTGTGGGCATATTTAGATTTCCTTTAAAATGATTAATTCACTAACCAAGCAAATAGTTACTGAATCCCCATGACGAAGTAGGTAAATTCAGATCCTGGGCAGGAAAAAAAAATGAATCTTCAAAGAGCTGGGAGATTTTGAGAAAGATTGAGAGAGAGAGAGACAAGAGACAGACAGACAGACAGACAGAAACAGAGAAGCAGAGAGACATAGAGATAGAGAGAGGTGGGAGAGGGGAGAAGACAAAGAGAGTACTTGTAAAAGTGCTTAAAAAATGTATTCAAACTAGTACAAAAGGGAGGTGAGGGGAGAAAAGTTATTTCAGGTATCATTTGGGGAAAAGAGAATTGACATAGTCAAATTCACCCAGTTGTTCATAGGACAGTCTCAAATGTAGTCTTGGTTCCTAGATTGTAAACAGCATCTGGAGTAATTCAATTTAGTTACAAGCATTCATCTTCAGAAATAAGTTTGTTCTTTGTGGTACTAAACCAATAGATGTTCTGGATGGTTTTTCTCCATATTTTATGGGTCGTTAGCTAGATGTAACCAAGTGACCAAGTTCTGGCCAATGATGTGTATGAGAAAATGCAGGTGCTTTAGGAAGGCAGTTTTCTTAAAATTGTTAGGACTTTCAGGTAGAAAGTCCTTCTTTTTAATCATTTCACTTTTCTTTCTCTTTTATTTATGCTTAGATCTGTCATGTAATGACTGATGCAGTAGCCATTATGATGACCAGAAGGAAAACCACAGTTAGAATGGTGAAGGACAGAGATGGAGGTAACCTAACTCTCTGAAGACTGTTGATGCCCAAATCAGCTTGGCTGTTCACCTTCAGACTTGCCCATGAGAAAAGAATAAAGCTTCCTTTGATTTTAGGTTGCTACAATTCTTTTTTTTAATTGTGTTATGCTAGTCACCATACAGTACATGGTTAGTTTTTGATGTAGTGTTTCATGGTTCACTGTTTGCAAGCACCCAGTGCTCCATGCAACTCATGCCCTCCTTAATATCTATCACAGACTCACCCATCCCCCAACCCCTCCCTTCTAAAACTTAATTCTTAACATCAATCAGATTAAAAAAATAAAGGTATTTTCTTAAACTTCAGTAAACTCTGTATTATTGTATCTTTCCTACACTAAGAAAACATTTCTGTACAATTTTCAACTTTGTTTATGGGTAGTAGTTTCAGAATTTCAACAAGACCCACCCTAAGTGGGCATGACCCCCACTGAAACTGATTACATCTTTAAAGATGCTCTTATTTCCTAAGCAGATCATGTTCTCAAGTACCAGAGGTTAGAACTTCAACATATCATTTTAGGGGAAACAATTTCATCAATAAGACTGACACTAGGGGCATCTGGGTGGCTCAGTGGGTTAAAGCCTCTGCCTTCAGCTCAGATCATGATCAGCATCCTGGGATGGAGGCCCACATCAGGCTCTCTGCTCAGTGGGGAACCTGCTTCCTCCTCTCTCTCTGCCTGCCTCTCTGCCTGCTTGTGATCTCTCTTTCTCTGTGTCAAATAAATAAATAAAATCTTAAAAAAAAAAAAAAAAAAGACTGACACTGTCCCAGACTATTCCATATCAACTCTGGATCTGCCTTTGGTTTCCACTTAGAGTAGCAACAATCACTTCTAATTGTCATCAGGTATATACCAAAGTTAATGATTATGGATATATTACTGTGTAACAATGTAATAAACTCTTTCTAAGAATTATTCTTTTTTTTTTTTTTAATTTTATTTATTTGACAGCGAGAAACACAGCCAGAGAGGGAACACAAGCAGGGGGAGTGAGAGAGGGAGAAGCAGGCTTCCCGCCGAGCAGGGAGCCCGATGTGGGACTCGATCCCCCAGTCTCCGGGATCATGACCTGAGCCGAAGGCAGTCGCCTAACCAACTGAGCCACCCAGGCGCCCCTCTAAGAATTATTCTATAACTGTCTCATATTTGTAAAACTAATAAAGCTCTTTGTAAAATACTGTAAATAAAGCTGAAGTAAATAAGATGAAGAGTATAGAAATGGATCAAATGGCCTATTTTTATTTTTAACAGCAACCAGAATACAAACTTGAAATAAGAAATAAAGAATAAATTAAAATCTAAAGATTAGATCAGACTAAGAGATATATCTATCTGTTGTTGTGTGGGGACCTTATTTGGATCCTTATCAAAGAAACAAACTATAAATAAAGTTATGATACAATCGAGGAAGTATCAATACTAATTTATATTTGATATTAAAGTTATTAAGTTTGCTTAGGTGTGGTTATGGTTAAAGATTATTTTTACAAAATTTTTCCTATTTCTTAGAAATACTTCCTGAGAGATCTACAGATATCATGCTCTGATGACTGGGGTTACTTCATAGAAATCTTGCCCAAGAAGCTACAGATCCAAAAGACTGACCAGGAATTGATCATTGGAGACACTGAATGATGACTACATGGAGCTCATCATACGTATCTTCAATTCTGGGGTATATTTGAATTTTACTTATGAATAGTAACCATAGGTAAAAAATAGCCTTTGTGGATAACTGGGTGGCTCAATTGGTTAAGCCTCTGATTCTTGATTTCAACTCAGGTCTGAGTTCAGCACTGTGTTGGACTCTGCACTGGGTGTGGAACCTGCTTAAGATTCTTTCTCTCTCTCCCTCTGTCCTTCCTACCCTTTTCTCCCTCTTCCTTTAAAAAAAGAGAAAAAGAAAAAAAAAGAAAAGAACCTTTGTTGTGTAGATATGAAAACTATATTTCTTTGTAACAAACTATTTTATCTGAAAAAGAGGAGTAAAAAATGTCACAACTATATAAAATTTTATGACTTAAAAGTTTTATTTTATTTTTTAAAAAGATTTATTTGTTCTTTATTTGAGAGAGACAGAATGAGCAGGAGGGTTAGTTGGAGAGGGAAAGAGAATCTCAGTCAGAGTCCATGCTGAATGCAAAGCCCAACTTGGGGCTCACCCAGGGCTCAATGTGGGGCTCAATCTCACCACCCTGAGTTTATGACTTGAGCAGAAACCAAGAGTCAGATGCTTGACCAACTATTCTATGCAGGCTCCCCTATAACTAAAAAGTTTTAACATACTTTTACAGATACTACATTAAGTCCACTTAACAATACAGGGAATTAAGCGGTGGTGTTGCAGTGATGTTTTAAGCAAAAGATAAATTGATTCTTCTTTCCAATAGTGGAGTCAAGCTTCACATTCTGTTTCTTTAGGATTTCTAAATGAACCAGCAAGTCTTGGAACTATATTACTAGCCTCCCAACTTGTATTTTTCCATTTCACTTCAAAGGAAGTGTATTTTCAATAAGTGTGAGTGTGTATGCCTGGGACTTGAGTTGTCAGAATGCAAACACTAGCACATGTTTATATGGAATACTCATTAACAGCAGACCACTTACCTCCTGACATCTGAATATTCTTTTGATACAACTGAAGGATGCTTTCATAAGAAAGATTTCAAAACTTAAAAAAAGGAAAAGAAAAAAGTAAAATAAGCTAATTTTAAATCATATGAAAAAGTAGTTTTGGGGGGGAAGGAAAGAAGTGAGAAGTATTAGTGGCTAGGCATTTGAAAATAATGAATGTAAGACTCACAGAAAATAGTTCAGAATAAGTGAGGTTTGTGAGGGCAGAGGACACCAAGGTCAGGTTCAGGTTCACAGCCATGCCCTAAGCAAGGTGGGAAGTGGTCAAATTAGCCAAGAACCTTAGCTTTCAAGTTTCTGCCACTACCCACAGTAGTCAAGAGTACATAGACATAAAGGGTAAAACTATTTTTGTATAGGTTATCAGAAACATTACTTTATTTTCTTAGGAACCCACATGAAGAAATACATATTTAAGATCAATTGTGTATCATATCTTGCCATCTGGAGAATTCCTACTGAGAATTCTGTAACCCTCCCCCCCTTCAAATCTTACCTATTTTCTCATAAAAACTGTTGTTCTTCCAAGCCCAAGAAAGGTAATATAAATGAACTTTGTTGTGTAGTAAACTCACTAAGAATTAATTTATAAGGCTGATGACTTTGAGTCACAGAATGAACTTCTCTTTAAACAATAAAAATAATTTTCAGATATGAAAATAAAAGAATCTCCTCCCTTTGTCTCAACAAGGAATATAAATTCAAAAACATTTTTAAAACAGCAGATCTTAAAGGAAATATTCAAATGAATGTTTGTGACATTATAGATGAAAACAAGAAGGGTTCCGATGCCTGATATTCTTTGTATAAGGGAGCTATAGACATCAAAGAAAAGAAATGGTCATGAGTTACACTGCGTAGCAGAGTTACAAGAACTTTGTCAATTACTCCCTTGTCTTGAAAGAAATTCTGTAAAGGCCACACATTTTGTAACTGTAAACAGTCTTTTCTTATAGAAGTGCTAGGATGTCAACACAAACCACTGAAGAATTTTCATTCTGTCTTGTTAAAGAAAAGAAGTGAAAGAAGGAAAAAAATGAGAAAGAAATTTTAAAAGCTTAATAAATATAAGTGGATAAATTATATTATGGGTGTAAGAAAATAGCTGAGAAGCACTATGGTATAATGAATGGTTAAAATGTTCAGGGCTTACAATAAGATTACCTGACTTCAAATTCCACCTTAGTTATTATCCACATGTTTCTCTAAGAATGGACTTTTCTGAAATGGAGTTGACATGGATTGTAATAAGATTTAGATGTGATCATACATATAATGTGTCTAGGTTGTTGTCTGCCAGACACTAATTGTTTAATAAATGTTATTATTTATCATCATCATTGCCTACTATTCATATTGTCATTATTAGCTGATGCTAATGTAATGATAAAACATGTAAACTTTATGACAATAAAATTGCATTATGACCCAACATGGAGTATGTTTTCAGATCTCATGAGGATTCACAAAATTTGAATATTAGCTGAAGTGGTTATCAAAATGATCTCCTACAGAGGAGCTGGGTAGATCTGTTGGTTAAGCAGCTGGATCTTGATTTTGGCTCAGGTCATGATTTCAGGGTCCTGCCAACAGCCCCGGGTAGAAATGACCTCTGACATATCTCCAATTTTCTTTCCCTGTACAATCATCGCCATGTAGCACATTGCTTCTTGTAAGATCAGGAACTCACTGTTCAGCCTTTCTGGGTTAGAGAGTAAGGTACATAAAAACACAGAGGTTTATAGGCTTACCATATTTCCAAGGTGTAACTTGGAAAATGCAGGAGTGGATCTCCAGGGGTCCCTAATGCTCAGTGATGGATGGAAAGCAGATATGCATAGTCACAATCTCTTACTACGCCTTCATAAGGATCACAAATCCCAGAGGTCTGCAGGCATCTTACTGTGGATGACCAGGGAAAGACCAGGGCAAAGCCGATGAAAGAAACTTCTGTTTTTGAAATACTGGAAGCCTCTGCATGCCCTTACCAAATAAAATCCCATGCTAGTACTTTTCACTTTTATTCTCATCCCCTCGATTCCACAGTTACATTTCCCCTTAAGGATATAAAAACTAGCGAGAAATACAGCAACTCCTTCGACACTAAATAATTGGGTACCACTGGTACAAAACAACCCTGAAGAGATAAACCATAAACTGAGAGCAGTCCAGATGAGTTTTTCCATCAATTCTTCTGTTAATTTAACATTTGTGCTAATTGCAGAAAGTAGTGTGAAGCCTCATAGGTGCCATAAAACCTATGCTATTTTTCCATACAAAAACCTCATCAGCTCTTAAATGGCTAAACCAAGCAATCCTTACAGGATTTGGGATTTAGAAGGAACCTCAAGAGACCCACAAGGAATTTATTGGTGTTCCTATGGATGTCCAGTCCGTTTGATAGTTTATCTGGGATACTTGCAAAAAGTTGTCAGAGGTCTCTCAGGATCCATAAAACTCAGATTTGCATAGATCATTCCTTTGTAAATTAAAGGATTGGAATGGGTTCCTGTGAACTTTTGCAGTATCCAGAGCTCTAGCTAGATGGAGCTTTACTTGCCTGAGGAACCAATGGATTTTTCTCCGATTCTGTATATGTATATTGCTCTCTTTGAACAAGATTACACTGAAAGATCACACATAAGACAAAGTTGTAACTTGGAAAATTCTGTGGTTTTACTGAGGACAAATAAAAAGAGACATCAGTGACCCTAAGAAAAAAATAAAGTATAAAGTAATCTTTGAAGGAAGCAACATTATCAATCTGCATTGAAAAGAATATTTCAATCCATCCCAGTAATAAATTAATGTGTTTAATTTTTCTTCATATAAAATGTTTATTGTGTCTTAAAACTGTTAAGTTAATGAAACAGTTTAATTTTACTTTTAAAGTGAATACTGTTAATCATGCTTAAAATGAATCCATTACTTGAATCTTAAATATGAAAAGTTTAGTGTCATTCATAAAATACATGTAAATATTATTAATAAATTACATAAGGTAAATATGGAGTAATAGTAGACATATGTTTCTACTCAAAATTTACAGGAGACTTTTTATTCTGAAGCCTAATCAATAAAGCTTCTAATAAAAACCTTTAAACCCTAAATATCATGAAGCTGTAACATTTTCTGTTTAAGCTATAAACCTTCATATTCAAGGATTACATGTGATGTGTCTATGATGCTATTTATGAGCTTGAAACATAGCACTGCTTTTTATCCAGAGGCATTACGGACAATGCTTGATCTTGCATGAAAATCCCATTATATCAAACCCATTAATGATATATAAAAATCTTACAGTATAATTTTCCATCATATTAGTGATACATCATATCACATTATAGTTTTTTGCCATTAATATTGTGTTTATGCCTTTAGCTAGAGTTAAAAAGGGAATTATTAATAACTTGTAACAAAAACTTTCTAATTGTCACATTGTTCTACATGTCTCTTTAGATACCAACAGGATTGCCTTCAAAGTACAGAAAAAAAAAGAAATTCATGTGCCTTTGCATGACATAATATGCATGGCTAACTCATCTGAATGGCCAAACGAGAGCTGTAAAATCAAGATGAAAAGCAAACTTTAAAAATCTATGACCTCATAGTTAACGGTTGAATATACTAATGGGATTAAGCAATATTTTACTTTTTCTTTCTTTCTTTCTTTCTTTCTTTCTTTCTTTCTTTCTTTCTTTCTTTCTTTCTTTCTTTCTTTCTTTCTTTCTTTTTTTAAGATTTTATTTATTTGACAGACAGAAACACAGCTAGAGAGGGAACATAAGCAGGGGGAGTGAGAGAGGGAGAAGCAGGCTTCCTGCCGAGCAGAGAGCCTGATGTGGGGCTGGATCTCGGGGTCTCCCAGATCATGACCTGAGCCGAAAGGCAGTCGCTTAACCAACTGAGCCACCCAGGTGCCCCTCACTTTTGCTTTCTAACATTTTTTTTTTTTTATCATCAGAAATGTGATGTTTACAATTTTTCCTCCTTTCTCCCCATTTTGCTAGGTTTTCTCCTTGGTTGATTCTCTGCCCCATCTCTTATTTTTCAATGTCCTGTTCCATTGCTTCATTGTTGAAGTTTTAATATTGAATATTTCCATATAATACTGTGCAAACGATATTGATTATGTATGTCTTTTTTTTTTTTTTTTTTAAAGATCTCATTTATTTATTTGACCGAGAGAAACACAGATAGAGAGGGAACGCAAGCAGGGGGAGCGAGAGAGGGAGAAGCAGGCTTCCCGCGGAGCAGGCAGCCCGATGTGGGACTCGATCCTGGGTCTCCGGGATCATGACCCGAGCCGAAGGCAGTCGCCCAACCAACTGAGCCACCCACGTGCCCTGATTATGTATGTCTTTTAATTATTTTCTTTAATTCTATCATCTTAATCCCACACATCTTAGTGTTTGCGACTTGTCTTACTGCTGATGCAAAAAGGGCTTCCCGACTCTAGCTTATGATATTCTAAGGACTTGTGGGGAAGTGCTAAGGGGCATGCCATATTCTGTTCTCTAAAATAGAGGAGTCCACATGTTCTGCCACTAAATCAAGAAGGTAAGGGTGGCACTTGTGATCATACTAGCTTCTGGCTAGTAACTTTGCATTCTTTTGTTTATTTTCTAATTAGTAAAACATTAAATGCTCAGTATTATTAAAAATCATAATAGTGCTCAAGAAATTTTAAAAAATGAAGTATGTGTACAAATTTCCTCCCATGTCATAATTCTTCATTTCTAGTTTATTTTTTTCATATTCATTTATTTCAAAACATAAAATTTGACATAGGACTATAGAAAATATTTACCAAATTAAAAACTATCCAAATCAAGGAAAAGAAATTTATCACTAAATGTATTTAGCCAATTTATTATATAGATTTTTTGATATAGCTATATGGATAAGTAAAAAGAAAAGTTCTAATTTTGTTGAGGGGATATATGTATATTGTTTGTATGTGTACATATAATATGTGTATATATAATATATATACAAAATATAAGCTTATTTTTTAGCCTATATCTAAACAAAAACATTAAGCTTATAAAGTCCCTTTATAATACACTTAAGCTTATAAAGTCTCTTTGCCTCATAGAGAGATTAGGCAAGAAAGCTATAGTCACTGTGGCTATTCCTATCTCAATACAACCTCATCTGTAAAATGAGGGCAGCATCAGTGACCTATTACACAGAATTTTTGAAAGGATTGAGTTAATGTATGCTAGTCTTATAGAAACAATGCCTGGTTATATAATACATGCTCAATTAATATTTGCTGTTTTTGTAGGCATTGATACACTGAACATAAAACATAGATAAACTCACATAGAGATTAAAATGTCACGTAAGAGAAGAAATTAGAGAGAAATATAAGAAAGGGCACAGGGTTCTCTGAATGAAGTTAAGAGTGTAAATTAGTGAGTCTACGGTGAGCTGATTGTAATTTGAAACCCTGCTTTCCTTATGCTTCCTGAGAGCAAATGCAAAAGTGAAACTTAATGCACCCTATTGTTTTCTTCCCCTTCTACAGTTCAAGTCAGGTTTTTTTCTCCTGTGGCTTCAACAAAATGATTCTGAGCAATTTTTCAATTTTATTTTATTCTTGACTCTCACAGAAACATTTGCCTAGGATCTTCATTTTTATTTACATAAATCTATGTTCTATGCTGTTACTGTTGGGAATGAGAAGAGAGCAAGCTGTCTATGCCGCAGGATCCCATCATTAATAACCATGAAATGAGCAGAGACACTGTCACTTCAAAAGTGAAAGACATAATAGTAAACACTCAGTAATATGCACTTTCTTGGGTTTTTAATAATTGTTGATGTTTTATTTGTAACCTTATCAAATAATCTGATTGAAGCTTAAAATTCATAAGGACTGAATTTTAATAATAATTACTATTACTTTAATATTTATTCTTTTTACTTCTCAGTGGGTCTTCAAACATCTAATTAGCTTATCACATAAGGATCAATTTAATAACATTAAATATTATGAAATGGTATTTCATAGAATAAAGGGCAGTCAAGAGATTCACCGTAGCACAGTTACTAGGCAGAGAGTCCATGAGGGTGGGCGTGAAAGGAGCCTAGAATTCAGAGTGCAGAGAAGCAGGTGGGAGTAAAGTGTATCATATTACTTTGTGAGCAAAACAGAACATGCCCTTCAGTCACTGTTTCTCTTCTGCTAGAAGCTAATATTGCTGAATTTTTTGACCTCCCTTGTATTTCTAACTATCAACATTAATGCAGCCACATAAGCAAATAGACCCTCATGTACTCTGGCCTTTAGGACATCTGGAGGTTCTGGTAAATATTCACACAATCAGCAGATAAAGAAATGGTATCCATATTAGTCTATCATTAGCTGCTCTGTGTGTGTGTGTGTGTGTGTGTGTGTGTGTGTGTGTGTGTGTGAAGGAGGAGGACATCATTTGTTATAATGTGTTATTTGCTAATATATTTATAAAAGAGTATTAGAAAGAGTCATTATATCTGGAAACCAGATTCTCCCCAGAGGCTTCCTCACTTTGGGTAAGTTAGCTGCTTGCATATTAACCATTTCAGGGTACTGATGACTCATGCCTATAAATAACACTCACCACTGACTCCTAGTCAGGCTTCCACACATATAGAGAACACCAGGGAAGAAAAAAGAAAAGGTACTGCAATTTACATATTTTGGAACGTTTTCTGTTTAAAAAATCTGTCAAGCCAGCCTCAGGACAGTTGCCTTTAATGTCCACGAGTCACAGGGTCCGAGGATGAGGCCATTTGTCTTTCAAGCCTCAGCTAACTTAAGCAACCTATGCTTGAAAACACAAGTGTCTACATTTACCTCTCGGCCTTGCATGGTCAGTGCTCCTAGAGTCCAAGTCTCAGCTCCCCAGGATGCAGAATTGACTGGTATGGGTATTAACATCACAATAGTGTAGTGATACTTGGCATCCAAGTATTCAATATAGACTGTATTTTCTAAAGTGATACAAATGCCTTAGAATTTTAAAAAAGCCTCTTTGTTTCTTCCCCCTGTAGTTATTTTTAGACCTAGGCTAAAATATATGAAAAATTTTTCCATGCCAGGCTATAGAACAGACTTTCTATGTGAAATTAAAGTACATAAAAAATCCTCTGTTTCATTCATCTTCTGTTCTTCCACTTTGTCCATAATAAAATAAAGCTGATGAGTGTGTTTGGAAAATCAACTTGGATACAGCATGGTTTTTTTTCCTCCAAAATACCCAGTCCACAAGCTGTCTTTGTGGATGACAGGTAAGCAAAATCATTGAATGGTCAGAAGTTGAGGTGTTTCAGCTCAGAGATGAAGGCTCTGTTGTATAAAAGTTCTCCGTTGTTCCTCAGACATCACTTCCACCCCCTTGAAATAATTGCTGAGGATTTCCATTTTCATTATGCCATTCTATCTTCCCTCCTGTGTTCCCTGAAAATGAGGAAGGATCCAGAGGTCTCCATAACATTTGCATCATAATAATCAAATCATTAGAACCTTCATCTAAAATAACATCAATATCATTACAATAGTATTTCCTATATGATATGCATGTGCGTAATAGATGTATAGATTGGATTTGATTTATGCCAGAACCATTAAGTTCATTCAAAAAATATAATAGCTATATCATACATAAGAAGCCCAGACTGAGTGAATAGATTAGGAATCTGAATTTTAATAGGAACCGGTTGCTCAATTAGGAGGCATATGGAAATATGTTCAACCAGATCAATGCCTTCTGAACTGTTTTAAAAGAATTATTGGTTAGCTTTTTTTGACAGTTATAAAGGCATGGCTTTTATGTGTGTGTGCTAATATAGATGGACACGCATGTGCACTGTGTACATATCGATGTGACATAGTACATGTAGCTGTATGCGGTAGGAGCTTGATTTTTAAGACAATAATAACCACAAAGATAAATTGAGACATCTCTAAATTTGTGGTATACATTAGACTTTCATCATTATATCCTACTGGTTAAGAGCACAGACTTTGGAATTGTGCTCAAGTATTAACTTCAGAAAGTATAGCCTCGACTGATTCTAGAGACCAGAAAGCTCACAGACCTGAGGCAAATCAACCAAATGTAAAATTACATTCAGGGGCAGAGGAAAGTGGTGAACTAAATACTTAAACTTCATCAAAATAGGGACGCTTCCTATAAATCATCTATGCTTCACTTGGCTTGCCAATTGATGGGTTACAGCCTGATATTCCAAATTTTTTTTTTTTCAGGAAAAGTCAGATACGTTGGTTGTATCTGAAATACACAGAATCATAAATTAAGCATTTATTCAATAATATGATTGTACATTTAGCTCTTAGTCCCGAGGTTTTCCTTCTTCAAATTTTATGTATGCAGAATGAAGGTGTTAATGTTTAACTCGTGGCACGTTTCTAAGGATTCTAGAAATCAGTTATAAAAGTTTTAGGCATCTAGTAGGTGTTCATTAAATGTAGCAATTATTGGGGCACCTTGGTGGCTCAGTCATTAAGCGTCTGCCTTCAGCTCAGGTCATGGTCCTGGAATCCCAGGATCCAGTCCCAGGATCAAGCCCCATATCAAACTCCCTGCTGGGCGGGAAGCCTGCTTCTCCCTCTCTCACCCTCCCTGCTTGCGTTCCCTCTCTCACGGTGTTTCTCTCTGTCAGATAAATAAATAAAAAATCTTTTCTTTTTCTTTTTTTAAGATTTTATTTATTTGACAGAGAGAAACACAGCCAGAGAGGGAACAGAAGCAGAGGGAGTGAGAGAGGGAGAAGCAGGCTTCCTGCTGAGCAGGGAGCCCAATATGGGACTCGATCCTGGGTCTCCGGGAACCTGACCTGAGCCGAAGGCAGTCCCTTAACCAACTGAGCCACCCAGGCGCCCCAATAAATAAAAAATCTTAAAAAAAAAATAAATGTTGCAATTATTATCCTAACTAAAATATTATTATTTTCAAATTGTCTAATTTATTCAACAAGCATTTCTGAACTATTATTTTTCAGGTATCATGAAAATGTCCAGATGAACAGAAGAAATTCTGGAACCATCCAGCTACTACCTGGATATGTGTTTGTCTTACAGAGTAGCTGGATGTAGGAGTTGAAAACTGCAGTTTTACAGAGGTGTGTTGGTAAATGTTCTACAACTGACTGTCCAAAAAGAGAAGGAGAACAAGACAGACAGTGTGTCTGAGAGAAGTTGAAAATTCCTGATTTGTAGAAGCTGCCAGTTTCCGTGGTGTAAATATTCCTCCTCTGGCTAATTTTAAGCTACCAATACAGGGTCACTGAACACAGAGTTGAGAAGAAACACTGCAAGTCACTCTGAGATGGCTGCAGTAGACCCTTGAATCTAAAGCTTGCAAGTAATGCTGTGCTGCAATTTGAAAGACAGCAATTCTTTTTTTTTTTTTTTTAAGATTTTATTTATTTATTTGACAGAGAGAAACCCAGCGAGAGAGGGAACACAAGCAGGGGGAGTGAGAGAGGGAGAAGCAGGCTTCCTGCGAAGCAGGGAGCCCGATGCGGGGCTCGATCTTGGGTCTCCAGGATCATGACCTGAGCCGAAAGCAGTCGCTTAACAAACTGAGCCACCCAGGCATCCCGAAAGAGAGCAATTCTTACGTTCATGATAAGGACTGAACTCCAACAGAAATGTCTTTGTGCCAAAAGTCAAACATAATTTTAAGAGGGTGCAGTTGCATCAAGTACAAGCTAAAACAACCTCATACGGAGCCTAAAAATAAGTGAAAAAATAATTTGTTTTGGACTAGAAGGAGAAATGCAAAATAAGTATAAAGATGACAGAGCTTACTATTTTTTTTTTTTTTACAGACATGTAGGTAGCACTACCTATGTGCCAGGCATGATTCTAAGAACTTTATAAATGCTAACTGATTTGAATAATAATTCACTTCAAAGAAGTAATTCATTAAAATGAATCATCTTGGAATATAATCGTACTTTGAAGAAAATAACCATGTTCTACAAAGGACTAGAAGCAATCTTGCTGTGTGGAAGCTAGAGACCAGATCTTTTAGATGGAAACTGGAGTCTTCCCCCAAGAAGCATAAGAACCAGAATAAGGAAAATGTTGAACACAGAAGGAAATTAAATTCATTTAAATAAATAAAATAATCTAATAAAACAAATAACAGAATAAAACAATGCAATGAAAATAGTTGTGGTTTTTAAGTACGCATATCTAGACGGCTTTGCAAGTATTTTTTTTTTTTTAGTGGTTCATATTTTCAATCCTATTTTGAGTACTTTACTATGTGATAGGTGCTGACTTCATTCACATGACAGAGAGCACAAGGAATGGGAGAAATCACTACTTCCAGGAGCTCTTAGTATAATTGGGAATTTATATTCTTTGCAAGTTAGGGCTAGTAATGTTAGCAGCAATGCCCCCCGAAAATCCTAAAGCTTGTCCACTTTCAAATAAGTTTATATCTTATTCATATAAATTCTTTTTTTTAAAAATTTTATTCATTGGGGCGCCTATGTGGCTCAGTCATTAAGCATCTGCCTTCGGCTCAGATCATGATCTTGGAGTTCCAGGACTGAGCCCCCATCAAGCTCCCTACTGGGCGGGAAGCCTGCTTCTCCCTCTCTCACTTACCCTGCTTGTGTTCCTTCTCTTGCTGTGTTTCTCTCTATCAAATAAATGAATAAAATATTTTTTAAAAAAGAAAAAAAGATTTTATTTATTTATTTGAAGAGTGAGTGAGAGGGAGAACATGAGCAGGGGAAAGGGGAGAAGCAGACTCTTCTGTGGAGCAGGGAGCCAGACATGGGGCTCAATCCCAGGACCCTGGGATCATGACCTGAATCAAAGACAGTTGCTTAACAGACTGAACCACCCATGTCCCCCTATTCATACAAATTCTAGTGTGGATATTCCTCTTCAACAAATAATCTACACCACAAGTTCATTCAGGAATCCAGGCAAATTCCACCACGTGGCTCCCATCTGTTCGTAAGACTTCATTCCATCAGCAGATGGGGAAAAAAAGATATTGGTGGATCATGCAAGTGGATATTAAAGGCCATATATGGGAAAGGCACATATTACCTTCATTCACCCCTAACGGCCAAGTCCAACTGCAAAGGAGGCTGAGGAAAGCAGCCCACCTGTGAACTCTGAGGAAAGAAAAATAAGTTTGATGAAACCAAATTCCCCGGCACAAACACAATTTATTCAACTAATGCTTACAACAGTCTTGTATGTAGATAAAATGCTTGCATCCATTTTGCAGATGAGGAAACAGAGGCTAAAAAACAAACAAACAAACAAACAAAAAGATTAAATAACTTGCCCAAGTTAACACACTTTGTTTATGTCAAAGCTGGGATTTGATACTACGTCATGATTTTACTACATGAGAATCAGTATGTGGAGGTCTCTTGTTCTTATTAGAGTCTTTTGTTTCTGTTTTTGTTTTAAGATCTTATTTATTTATTTGACAGAGAAAAACACAGTAAGAGAGGGAACACAAGCAGGAGGAGTGAGAGAGGAAGAAGCAGGCTTCCCGCGGAGCAGGGAGCCTGATATGCGGCTCCATCCCAGGACTCCGGGATCATGACCTGAGAGAAGGCAGCGCTTAAGGACCTAGCCACCCAGGCGCCCCTTGTTTGAGTTCTTTTGCCTTGTTTTGTTTTTAAACTTCTGGGAAAAAATAACTTTGGCGATGTGAATCAAAAATTTCTCTAAGTAAACAAATTCCCCAACATTGAGAATTAGCTCTACTCTCAGGAAACTGACAAGACCAAATTGCCTAAGAACATTTGCCCACCCTTTATTTTCGAATATGGGAATTTTATGCAGAGAGTAGGAAAATTTTTGATAAAATCTCAAGGATAGGTTTTATACAAAACATGCTCTTCTAAATAGAATAGCACTTGTAATTAGCATCAATAAGACATAAAATGCTTCCAAGGATGAAGTCATAAGCTTTACTGAAAAACACAGAATAACTATCTTATTGAGGTTCAGAGAGGTACTCGATGTACCATTCTGCTGCCTGTGGAAGCTAATAAAATATAGGTTTGGAAAGAGTGTATAAATCATTACAGATTTTTAAGCTTGCATTTCAAATCCTACCCAGCCCATGCCAATCTGAAAATTAAGTAATTTTATTTAAGTCTATGTAGTAACACTACATTTATCTTTGAGTTGTCATTCAGTTCTCCATGACAAATTCTTAAAATACCTTCCTGGAACAGGTGGAACGTGATGAAATACCCTTAAAGCATTTTAAGCAGTTAATAAAAATAGTCAAGAATATTGTGAAACATATATTTTATTTATCTAGTTTTATCAGCAAATGTGAATTTATAAGTAGGTATATTCACATACACCAGGTGGTAATCATAGTAAAAGAATTTTACACTGTAATAATCAGATACTTTTATTAAGCTTTTAGATTTACTAGAAGTGTATTTTCTTTCTACTTTGGTAGGATGGCAATAGGCACATTAGATCTCAAATCAATAGACAGAAGTGTTTATTTTACATAGAGAGAAGCAAAGATATTTTATATTGTCTTAAAACTCATTTTGCTGTGTCAGAACTCATTTTGAAGTCTCTTTCTTGTCAGCAATAATATTTTGTTTCAAACTGAGACAGAATGTGTTTCTCTCTTGAGAAAGCATCTTAAATAGGGCAAACTTCAAAACAGCATGTTAGACTTATTTTTATCACTAAAAGCTTTAATTTGGGGGAAAAGAGAGAGAGAGAGAGATGGTATAAAGAAATGAGATTTAAACTTCCATGTAATGAAATTCCATACCTGAAATTTCCTACAAAAACAACTAGCTGACCAAAAATGTTACCATTGTCTAGAATCTAGCACTGGGAAGAAAATAAGCAAGATTCAAGCATTTATAGTTTACACATCTGTCTATTTAAAGGACTTTCAACCCCATAGCCCTTTGCTGTTGTCAGGAAAGAAATGGAAAATCCAGTTACAATTGTCTACTGGGTCTATCATTATTTAGGATGAAAACACAGTTTAGTCATTCACTAACTCAGAATTCTCTCTTTTTTAGCAACTTAATACAGTATCATGAAACAACTGCCCCAGACGGTTTATAACAAGACTCTGTGCCAAAAATACATCACTTGTAAGGAAAACAGGAAACAGCAAAGAGAAAGTCAACTTTAACCAGTTTTCTGAGTCACTTCTTCCTGTGGATTCATCTATCACAAAACTCCATGTATTTAGAAGAATTTAAAGTGTGAATTAGAGGAAAGAGGTAGAGTCTGAGAGGGCCCTTAATTGGTCTAAGCCACCAGCTTTTCTAAGGGCTAGTTCTAAGCCAAAGGGTAACGTGGCAAACGCCATCTCTCTTCTCCTTCCTTTGCTTAAATCCCCTACCTTCTAAGCAACCAGGACCCTCATGCTTCATCTGACTTCCCAGGACCTCAACCTTTTTTTTACCAAAATGAGTGTCGTTTGCTAATGACGATTTAGTCAAGTCATGATAAATTAGTGCCAAATGCAGATGCCACTTTTGGTTTTTTGAAAGATTCTTTGGAGTTACACAAACTATTTTGGAACTTTTTCAAGGAGAAAGATGGTTAATTTGTAATAATAACCAAAAATATGTTCAGCATTTACTATGTTAGGTGGTAAACTACTTGTCTTAGATCATCTTATTAAAGCATAACTGCAACAAAACAAAACTCTTAGGTAATTATTATATATATTAAAATTACATATATAAAAATATATATTTTACTGCAGGAAGAGGCTGAGGTTTAAATATAAGTAATATTCCAGGAGATCCTTAGTTGAAGTAGGGACCAAGTAGAGGTTAGTATGAGTTCAGAATCTGTCATTATGCTGATCTATGTGGTAATTCTTCATGGGGATTTGCTTGAGTAGAAGGTATCAGGTCAGAAGTCCCAGAAAGTGCTCTCAAAATTCACATATATGAATGAAAACCTTCTGACTCATCATTCTGGCAGTAATGTATGTCAGAAAATTTTCCCAGAAGATTTAAATACACATTCTGATTAAGGACACACATTCGTGGGGTTATTGGTATGTGAAGACATAGGTGAACACTAGTGTCATTTAATATAGACTTTTTTTTTCCACAAACAAAAAAGTTACTGGATTACAAATCTTCCAATTCAAGTACTAGACATGCCTCTTGCCAGAAAGTACAAGTCCATCACAGAGAGTGCTGGAAACTTCTGGGAATTCCTCTTGATAAATTTCAGTTGTAACAGGGGAGAGGCCCTTCAGGATCCATTTGGGACAGATTTTTGAGTAGAAATGAAAATTTCTATGCTCCAGAGTAATTTGAACCCGTCTGTCACTTTACAGACCCACTTTTTCCATCATAATTCTTTCTTAGGAACACCTGCCAGTCACATTGTTGTTAAAATGGGTCCTGAAGTAAGAAATCTGGTTCTCAGTCTTGCTGCTCCCTCTTCTTCACCTTCTTCTCCACCTCCACCTCCTCCTTCTCCTTCTTCTTCTTTCTTTTCCTTCTCCTCCTCCCTCCCTCCCTCCTCCTCTACCTCCTCCTCATTCTTCTTTCTCCCCCTCCTTCTTCTTCTTCCTCCTCCTCCTCCTC
>PITA01000978.1:0-53845 GCA_004023965.1 Spilogale gracilis
TTAAAATACAATTTGTCTGATATGAGAATTGCTACCCTGGCTTCCTTTTGAGGTCCATTGGCATAAAAGATGGTCCTCCATCCCCTCATTTTCAATCTGGAATTGTCTTTAGATTAAAAATGTGTCTCTTGTAAACAGCATATGGATGGGTCCTGTCGTTTTATCCAGTCTGCAACCCTGTGCCTTTTTATTGGAGCATTTAGGCCATTCACATTGAAAGTGATTATTGATTCATATTTTTTTTTGACATCATGTTGCCTGTGAAGTTCATGTTTCTATAGAATACCTCTGTAAATTTCTGTTTTGTATCACTCATGGGTTTGTTTCTCTTATAGAACCCCTCTTACTATTTCTTGTAGTGCTGGCTTGGTGATTGCATAATCTTTTAGACCTTGGTGGTCCTGGAAGCTCTTTATCCCTTCTTGCATTTTGAAAGTCAACCTTGCTGGGTACATTATCCTTGGTTGCATATTTTTGTCATGTAATTTACTGAATATGTCTTGCCAGCCCTTTCTGGCTTGCCAGGGTTCTGTGGATAGGTCTGATGTTATTCTGATGGTCCTCCCTCTATATGTAAGGGATCACTTCCCCCTAGCTGCTCTTAAGACATATTATTTGGTTTTATGATTTATGAATTTCACAATTATGTATCTGGATGTTTCTCTGACCTCATTGATCTATGGGGTGTCCTCTCTGCCTCTAGGATATGAACATTTATTTAATTCCCCAGATTAGGGAAATTTTCATCCATGATTTGTCCAACTATATCTTCTAGGCTTCTCTGTTTCTCACCTCCTTTGGGGATTCCAATAATTCTGATATTGCAGTGTTTCCTGGCATTATTTATTTACCTAATTCTATTTTCATGGGATTTTAGCTGTTTGTTCCAAGACTTTTCTTGCTCCTCCTTCTTAATCCATCTGTCTTCTAAATCACTAATACAATCTTCAGCTTCACTTACTCTAGCTGTTAGCATATTTAAATTAGATTGCATCTTATTAATAGCCTTTTTAACCTCCGCTTTCACTTCTGTCATTAGGGCTTCTATCTTGAGACTAATGTTCTTTTCCAAATTAGCCATTGCTTGGATGATTACTGCCTGAATTTCATTTCTGTTTATGTTCATTTCCAGTAATTCTGTGACCAGGGTTGCTGTCTCTGGGTTTTTCTTGTGTTAGTTGTTCCTACTCCGAGTCATTGTGGCGAGGAGTGGTTGAGGGGATATATAGCTGAATATATCAACCACTATCCAGGTGAATTGTTCACTGGAAGGTTTTGGAGCAATGAGAATTCACCACTGGAAATGAAGAAGAAAGAAAAAAGAGAGAGAAGAGGAGATAGGAAGCAAGAAAAAAAAAAAACCTGCTGAGTGTGGGCCCTAGGATTTATATGGTACAAAACTACAACAGGGTGAAGAAAAAGACCATGAAGAATAAAAGAAAGTTGAAGAGATCAAAAAGCTAAGCCCAATCTGAATGACCCCCAAGACTAGTATTTATATATTACAGAGGCAAAAACAATTGCACAGAAACACTGACAGACTAGGGTGGGAACATGAGTGCAAACCCTCCTTGTGGGCAAGGAAAGTATTTCAGATCCTCCTGGGTTGTCCTGTTATTATTGTTAAGGAATCTACTTTCTAAGATATAGGGAAATTAGAACTGGTTTGTATATAGGGGTAGTATTGAATAGGGATGCAGAATTACCTTGAAGCTTATAACTATATGTATATTTAAAAGAAAAAAAAAAGGAAAGAAGAGAGAAGGGAAAAAAAACAAAAAACAAACCAACAAGAGAAGCAACAAGAACAGAAAACAGGTATGTGTTTGAAAAATATTCAAGGTAAAAAGTTATTATGGAGTGTTGTATTAAGTATCATGTTGTAATAATAAGTGGGGTAAAAATTAAAAGAACAAAAACAATGAGAATGAATTTTTAAGTTTAAAGTGGAAACTTTAAAAGTAAAAATAGAAAAATGTTAAAAAAGAAAATAAAGTGTAAAGCTGTATCTATAAAGCATACTGCTTTTGGGGTAGTACCAGGAGCTTAATATATTGCCTTTCCCCCTATGTTGGGGTTTTACAGTTTTGGTGTTGTCCTCTTGTGCTTCTGGCTTACCTTCTGGGGGAGGGGCCTGCCATGCTGTTTTTCATTCCCTTCTACTGGGGTGAGTCGCCGCCCCCTTTCCAGGGCCTGGGCTCCATGGCAACCAGGTTTTCAGGCTTTAGTTCTCTGGTGGGTTTGTTCTTTGGGGGCTTTTTGCAGCTTTTCGAGAAGTCAGATCATAGCACGATGTCTGAGCCCAGATCTCCTTCCCAGAGAAAGCCCCTGATTAGCAACCTTCTGGATGGTGGGTGGCCCACAGCCTCCACCTGTATTTTCCACCTTGGCTGCCTGTCACAATCGGGTGCACCCACAGCCACTGGTCCGAATGGCATCCGAAGCCCCTGCTTGTCGTTTCGCTCCTGCACCAGGGAAACCACAACTGATTTTGGGTCATGCGACCTTGTCTCTGCCCAGGGAGGCTGTGGTGACCCCCACGCAGGAGGGAATGAGATCCTGTGGCCCTGCATGTCATGCTCAAGTCTGCAAAATCGCCTCCTCTGGGGCATCTGTGCCTGGCCCAAGGGGCAGAAGAAAACGGTGGAGGAAAAAAAGCAGCGGGGGTGGGGGGAAGTGGCAGTTTTAAATACACTGTGCTCCACTGTGTTCCCTCCCGCGGCAGGGGGCGTGCTTTCTCTCTGCAGATCTATCCCTGTTTCCCCGGCTGCTCCTCAGGCACTCCACTTTTGTCAGCTTTTAATCAGAACGCAATCTGCTGTTTTTCCCCAAACACAGAGAACTTTTGTGCTGGTGTATTGCTTTCCAATGGGTCACTTCTGCGGGCTTCCTTCCCCAAGTCCCTCCATCTTTGGATATCCCTCTGATTGCTCCCTCTCCACTCTACCTCTTTGTCAATGCTCTTCTTCCCCCGTAGAGATCCAGAAGTGTGAAATATTACATTTCAGGCTGATTTCATGGGTGCTCTCAGTGTTCTTGTAGTGCTTTTTGCAGGAATTGACTCACTTCAGGGGACTCCCTGAAATGTGGTTACCTGGCCTTCCGCCATCTTGCCCCCCCTCTAAATTTTATTTTATAGGTTTTTGGAGTTAGGATGCTACCTGGATAATGGTTCCTCACTGTGATGCCAATCTCTAAAATCTTGCTTTAGTTTTAATGTTATTTCCATTACCCACACAGATAAAGTGTTGGCTAGAATGTTGTTTCTGAAACATTCCTCTAGTGTTATCTATCTTTGAACCCCTATAGATAACACAACACCTTTTTTTTTAAGATTTATTTTATTAATTTGAGAGAAAGACAACATGAGCATCAGGGAGGGATGGTTAAAGGGAAAGGATCTCAAGCAGACCTTACTGAGCATGGAGCTCCAAAGGGCACTTGATCTCATGACCCCAAGATCTGAACTGAGCTGAAATCAATTGTGGGAGGCTTACATGACTAAGTAACCCAGGTGCCCCCATAGCACAACATCTTTACTGTGATAAACGCTCAATAAAACTCTTACACTGGTGATGGAAAACTATTTTTGAATTTCAGGACTTCTTTATACAAACACATTCTAAAATGGAATTTATCCATTGATTATGATTGCCAAGCAATGGTCCGCTCATAATTCTCACTTCCAAAAGGTAGTCATCAGTTTTAGAGCTGCTAATAACATGAAAGAAAGACTGTAAGGACTTTAGCATTGCATCACTGTTTAAATTATGTGCAAAAATTTCTGAATCATCATTCCTTTGCATAAAAAATAAATCTCTCAAAGTATATCTTGCACAAAAAATGAAATTGAAAATAGAAGTACTAAAAACAAGTATCATAAGAAAATTTAGAAGAAAAATATATTACTATATTCAAGGACACCATAAATGAAAACTTTCATTATGTTCTAACTTACAATGTGTTTTACTGAAAAAATTTAAAACACACGAAGTTTGGAAACTTTCTTCTAAGATAATTTGTCTTTTACTAATCTTTGCTCCATTGTTTACCTGAATTAATAGTAGGAATCCAATACTTAGAGTCTATGGGATTTTTGTGTGTAATTCTTTTGATTTTACTCAAGTGAATATTAAGTCTTGCTCAGACTCTTGCCCCTGATGGCATCCTTTCTGTCAGGATCCTCACTTATCTGCTTCATCTTAGAATGTTTACATTTTTACCATCCTCCCTACTCCTTTCTTCTTATTAACTCTTAAACATGAGGAAAACCAAAAGACAAACATGATCAAATCTCTTCCATTTTAAGAAAAACCTTCCTAACTCAAATCTACCTTTCCCTCCAACTACCCACTCGGCCTAAGGCTAAACTTCTCAAGAACTTTACACAGACTCACACCCTCTATGTTTTCACTTACCTCATTGTGTAAGTTCTTTGTAATCTGATTTCTACTGGTATGACTCCACTGAAACTATATAGTAAAAGTTGCTAGTTATGCTCAATGTATTATTTTCTATCTTTGTTGTTGTTGTTGTTGTTGTTGTTGTTGTTGTTGAAACACATGACATTTGATACATGCTGTTGATTACAACTTTCTTGAAAAATACCTTCTTGGGCACTTGGTGGCTCAGTCGGTTAGGCATTAGCTCAGGTCATGATCTCTGGGTCCTGGGATCAAGCCCCATGTTGGGCTCCCTGTTCAGGGGCAGTCTGCTTCTCCCTTTCCCTCTGTTGCTTCCCCTGCTTGTGCTCTCTCCCTCACTCCCTCTCAAATAAATTAAATTAATTTAAATCTTAAAAAAAAATACTTTCTTCCACCCGTGTCTAACTTGGCTCTTATCAACACTAGAAACCCCTGGATTTCATTCTAGCTCTCTGGCAAAATCTTGGTCAGTCTCTCCTGATTTTTATCTATTCAAACTCTGAATGACGGAATTATTATGGTTTATTTTTTCTCCTTTCACTCTATACTATCCTCTGTGGCCATCACAGAGACTCCCATGGCTTCAATTATTATCTATATGGAAAAAATGTATAATTCTCTGACTACAATATCATATGCCTAGATTCTTTCTCCATTTTTGATTCAAATGAATTTTCCCCAGGTACCTTAGGATCAATATACTCAAAATGAAGCTCATCATTCCAATTCTACCTCCGCCTCCAAAACAGTAGCCCATCAATATCTTCGCTTCAATAAATGGTACCAGCCAGAAACTGAGAAGCATCCTTCAACTTTAGGTTTCCTTTTAGGAAGATAACTGTTAATTTTACAAAATATCTTTATGGCCTAACTGAATGTTAAAAGACTACTCCAAATTATGATCTAGAAATAAGAGGCAGTACAAAGGAAGGATGGAATTGCTTGCATAAAGACAATGAGAAGGATTAGTTTTTAAATACTATTTTTGAAAGAAAGCAATGTGTAGTGAGTGAAATAAAGGTTATATTTATATGTAAGAAGGAAAAAAATAAGGCTGAATCACATGGTTTAGGGTCATAGCCTATGGGATAATGACAACCAGAGATAAATTTGTAATGGCAGAGAAGACTAAGGAAGTCTTAAAATAAAGGATGACTAATATTTTAAATGTGATGTGTTTCTGTTACATTCTTCTGTGACTCCCCATTTTGAATAAAATCTGATAATGCTTTATGATATCACTAGCTACTAGAAATAAAGAAATGATTTTTATGACATATTTGAGGCAAGGTAGAAAGAAAGTCACAGGATATGTATCATATAATAACCACTGAGAATTCAGAAGAGACAAGGTATATCAGATCACTAAGAGACATATTTATTTATTTATTTGTTTGTTTGTTTGTTTTTAAAGATTTTATTTATTTATTTGACAGAGAGAAACATAGCTAGAGAAGGAACAGAAGCAGGAGGAGTGAGAGAGGGAGAAGCAGGCTTCCCACTGAGCAGGGAGCCCGATGTGGGACTCGGGATCATGACCTGAGCTGAAGGTAGTCGCCCAACCTTCTGAGCCACCCAGGCGCCCCAAGAGTCCTATTTATATATTTATATATGAGTCTTATGAGATATTGTAACCAGAAACAGGGAACGAGATTTGTCAGTTTTTTGAAATGGGACTTACAGTCAGTTATTTTAAAAGTTGGGAGTACACGGACTTCTGATCCTTGGATTATACATGAACTATTACCTATGTCTCAAGTATCTCCTTAAAACATCTATTTTATGCCATTTCTATTCCCACCGTCAATACTGAAATGTCCTCTGAACTTTTCCTGCCCTTTACACTTTTTCTCCCTTTTAATCCATCTTCAAGTCACATCACACATCTTCCCTTTGTAATTCTAACCAGAGTGAACACTTCGAAAACATTATTATCTGAGATTTTTAGTCTTTTAATAGGTAAAAATAATATTCAGTTTATTCAGTTTATGACACATTTCGACTTACTTCTACCATATTATTATGGTTTTGTGTTTATTATCCTTCTTTGCTTATTTTTTCTCTTTAAGAAGAACAGATTGATTTAAAACATGTTCTTACATTTTTATTTCAATCATATAGTTTTACTGTTTTAGGGGCAGTCTTCACATTTTTAGTATGCATGTCCAAATTTTCTTTTTTCTCTAATTTCCTAGTTAATTTGTATCTTTACCTATATCTGAAGAACTATGAAAGAATGCATTTGTTGTTTTAAGCCACTTTGTGGTACTTTGTTACAACAATCCTAGGAAACCCATGCACACCATTTTCCTACTAACCTCAGGTTTTCTGTACCCAGAACGTTTTACTAACCTAGTTAACTGCATCTTTGAAATTTTATTTCAGCTAAATATTACTTTCTCCCTGCCCTCTATCACCAGGTAAGATTATGTTATATATTCTCATTGATGCCTACATTTTTTATATATAGCATTTCCCACAAATGTAGTAAAGCTTTAATGTAAGTATTATTTATTGTTTATCTCCTCCACTGAAATGAGGCTCCAGGAGGGCAGAGATACATGTTCACCACTAACCCTCAATATCTAAGACCATATCTAGTCCATGGTCAATTTTAAATAAATATATGTTGAATTAAGTAAATAAAACACTGATAGTAAGGCTAAATTTCAGAGTACTGACATTCATAATTTTGAGCATATATCCAATTAGGCCTAACAAGCTGAGATATTTTTAACTTTAGAAGACCCCCAAATGCTAGATACACATACCATTGTAGGTCTAATTTTAAAAATTCTTATAGGGGCATATGGGTGTTTCAGTCAGTTGAGCATCAGCTCAGGTCATGATCTCAGGGTCGTGTGATCCAGCCCCACATTGGGCTCTGCATTCAGCACAGAGTCCGCTTGAGATTCTTTCTCTCCCTCTGCTCCTCCCATTGCTGATCTCTCTCTCTCTCACTCTCTGTCTCTCAAATAAACAAATAAAATCTTTTAAAAAAATCTTACTGTCGTACTTTTTTTGAAAGGGTTTAATTATAGTTTCCATTAATATCAGCCAGCCACTAGAGCAAAAGTCATATCATAAACAACAATTAATATCACTGCTCAAGTCCATTTTCTTCATTGACAGAAATCTTATTTTTGTCCAACTTCAACCTAAGTATTTCTTCTCAGACATTTGCCTAAAGCTATTCTTTATACATAAAAACACAGAACAAGAATTTTCTCAAGTGATAGTGAAGAAAAGCAAGCGTTAGAGTGTCAAGAGAATAATCACATTAGGTATCAAAAGGTCTCCGTAACTTCAGGAGAATGGTCTGGAGATAGTTACTAACAACCAGGAAGCACAGAGACTTCATAAACTGAAAGGAGGATTCTGAATTAGCATGGCAATGAATCTACAGAATGGGGCTGTGGAGAGAATCACAGAAATATTTATGAGCCAGGACACTCACAAGCAGACAAAACTTGGTCAGATGAACAACAACAAAAAAGGGGTACCTTCTGGTTTACAAATGGAACTTTGGAAAAACCTGTTTTGTTGTGGCTGCAAAACTGCCTTTGCAGTGAGGATTATTTTTGGTGATCCATTTACTGCTTAATGGAGATGGATTACCACAACTGTATCCAAGCATGGTTTTTCCTTGGTGCTAAGTATTTAAAGCTCTGATCTTCCAAATGAGAAGGAATACATATATTATATCTGCCACAAAATAATAAGAATTTTAAAGTAGAATAGGTTGTAATAAAAGTTTACCTTTCAAAATGAAAATCAGTAGGTCATAGTTTCTGGTGGCCATAGACATGAGGAATATTCTCTTAAATTTGAAATGCTTTCATTTACTATGCAACAATAAATCATTTCCATCATTTCTTTTAAATATAAGGAAACACATGCTCTTGAGACCAACACCAGCTAAAATAAGCACATCTTTCCTCTCCTGCCATGCCAGATCTTATAAGGACCAACATGAAATGGCAACGTTGAGCTCTTTAGGAGATGTAATGTTTTTACTCATAATCTAAACTATGTTTTTCAAGAATTTTTAAAATTAGTCAACTTTCATTGAATGTTTTAGTTACTTTTTAGTGGGTGGCTAAAATGTGTAAATCTAGAAAAATGAGTTATTCTTAACCTTTTAATTTTCTAAGAAATTAAGGATATATCTTTTCCTGCATCAAATTTTTAGAGTTTTACTTTTAGACTACATTTTTAGAGTTACTGGTGATTAAGGTAATTCAGTTTCTGAAAAGGCATTAAAAACAAAAAGACCCATTATGAGTTAAAGACATGGAGATAAGATATTCTCTATACTAACGTACCACAAACTCATAGGAAAAAAACATTTTCATCATAAATTGTTGCCACTGTCTCTGACTGAAAATTGGCTGAGCCACTTTCCTGATAGCTGAGCTTATTCTTTGTGTTAATTCTCAGCTGGGAATCACCTAACCTAGGCTAGTCTATGCCTCCATCCTCAGGTTTTCAGGTCAGCCATGTAGCTCTCCCCCAAGTATATCTCATCTCCTTGGACCAGAGCTAGCTGTAATATCCTTCTCTTGAGGGGAAAAGTGCAAGAGAGTCAGCCCATATATGCAATTGTTTTCTGTGGCTTTGATCATGTCACATCCACCAATATCCACAAGCCCAAAGAGCAATAAAAGCATATAGCACACCTTCTGTAAAAGGACTTGCAAAATTGCACGAGAATGGTATGGATACAAAGGTTGGTGAATAATTAAGAAACAGTAATTCAATCTGCCACAGGCATATTTTTAATTTTATAGATAATTTTATTCTCAATTGTCCTTTAGTAATAGAAATGGCTGAGTAATTAGTGTATTGGATAAGGCTGAACATTGGCAGCATACCCTTAATTTGTTCTACTTTTACTATTTTTTTAAATAAGATCATTGTTGCAGATTATGTGCATGCAAAGTAGAAAAATGTAATATTAGAAAATATAATGATTATACTTTATATTTAATAAAATATCAGGTAGATAATGATTTTTAGTGTCCCTCAATATATGGGAATACTGAAAACTAACGTTTGACTTTACACAGAAAAGCAAATTAAAAGATCTGCACTGTCTGAGGAAAATGACAGATTTTATAACTCAAGGGTTGAAAGATTTATTTCCCTGTGGACCAAGCTTTCAGCAGATCAACTAGTAGAGCATGCTCTTCTCTTCTGCTGCCGTGTGCAGGAAGAAAAATGTGTCGATTATGCCATCTCAGAGTACTGTACACACAAAGTCAACTTCATGGGCTGGTCTTACCCACAGTGTGGGACTCAGAAATTGGGAACCAGAAAATAATCGGTCTCTGTCCACTTGGCAGAATGAACTATCATGAAGGCCAGTGGCTGGCTGGCAGACAGGATCTGGAGCCCCAAGTAGCTCTGGCTTCACAGCTTCTAATCAAAGGAATGAAGCTCCTGAAACCCAGTAGTAAAGTCTGAGAATCAAATTACTATGTAACATATGCTCTAAAATTTACAAAGAGCTTAGACCAATGTGATATTCACCTTCCAGGCAAGGAAATGAACACCACTAATATGTTTAGGTTTTACAATACTGCAAAGGAAGGAAATGCTATTAATATCATCACATCAGCCGTAATGAGTTTTCTTTCAGTACAGGCCTTTTGGCTTCTTGCCTTACAGAATGATTTTTCTGTGTGGAACCACTGTTAGCTTAATGGCCGAATTCTTGTGTAATAAAGAAATAAATCAGCCCCTTGTTATTACCTGGCTTCCTTTAATTTCATGGTTTTTAGAATAGTATGAAAATGTGTATCATTTTTTGGAATAATTTCTATGTATTCAAAAGACCTATTAATTCTAAAATACATGGTTAGGTAAAATAATAGCTCCTTTCCAATTTGACGTGATAACTTTGCAGATGTGACTGTGCCTTAATACTGAGAGTGACCTTGGAGACACTAAATCCAACTTGACACTGTGGTAGGAATCTCTTATAAAATATCTCTTAAAGAATGTCATCCACATTCTGAAGGAGCATTTTGAGTAAATGAGAGTCTCACTAAGAGACAGAACAAAATTGGCAAGAAGCCTAACAATATCTGTCAAATTGCCCACTGATCATTTCTTTGGATCCATAAAATAAACTGTAAAATAAAACAAAAAAGAAAAGAAAAG
Organism: Spilogale gracilis; assembly: GCA_004023965.1. NCBI lineage: Eukaryota > Metazoa > Chordata > Mammalia > Carnivora > Mephitidae > Spilogale > Spilogale gracilis. Next base: position 10,590 of record PITA01000978.1, read on the forward strand.
AGGAATAAATAGATAAAAATTTTAAACCACTAAATAAAAAATTTTAAGCTATTTTCATTTCAATTTTTAAAATTTTAATCTAATTTCATTGTATATTTGTAGCTTCTCCTCCAGACTGTAATTTTGAAGAAAGGAAAGATGTGAGAAATGAACAGTCAGCTATATTCACTGTGCTGAAGAAAGAATTTGGTTTTCTGGAACACAGCCTGTGATAGCAGAACAACGTCTGGCAAGAAACAGGTTATGTTTGGCTAGGGAGTCACTGGCACTATCAAGAAATATTAAACTATATTTGAAAGAGGGGAAAGACCCAAGCAAAACTACAAACCAGGTAGGACAGAGAGAGCAACAGAACAATGGAAACATGGTCTATTGGTCAATAGAATTAACACAGAATTTTGGGTCTCTTTTTCAGGTCAAAGAACTCATATTAGTCTTCATATTTCACTCAAATCAAGGAATCAGGAAAATTTCTCAAGCTTTACAGATGGACATTTGTTATTTTTTCTTTTTTTAATGGAAACAATTTTTAAATTGAAATACAATTCACATACAGTGTTATATTAGCTTCAGGTCTATAATAATTCAACAGTTCTATATATTGGTGCTAATCATGATTAGTGTACTCTTAATCTTTATCTATTTCATTCCCTCTCTATCCACTTCTGCTCAGACAACCACCAATTTTTTCTCTGTATTTAAGAGTCTACTCTTTTGTTTGTACTTTCTTATTCTGTCCATTCATTTTGTTTCTTAAATTCCACATGAGTGAAGTTATGTGGTTTTTGTCTTTCTCAGTCTTTCTTATACCCTCTAGGTCCATCCGTGTTGGTGCAAATGGCAAGATTTCTTTCTCTCTTTTTTTTTTTTTTACAGTTGAATAATTTTCCATTGTGTATATATAACACATCAATTCATCTATTAAAGAATACTTGGGTTGCTTCCATAATTTGGCTATTGCAAATAATGTTGCAATAACATAGGGGTACATATATATTTTGGATTAACATTTTCATTTTTCTTTGGGTAAATACCCAGTAGTGAAAATACTGGATCATTGTAGCAAAATTCTATTTTTAATTTTTTAAGGAATCTCCATACTGTTTCCCACAGTGGCTTTAGCAATTCGGATTCCTACCAGTAGTGCAGAGGGTTCCTTTTCTTTCTTTCTCTTTCTTTCTTCTTTCTTTCTTTCTTTCTTTCTTTTTCTTTCTTTCTTTCTTCTTTCTTTTCTTCCTTCCTTCCTTCCTTCATTCCTTCCTTTCTTCTTTTTTTTTAAAATATTTTTATTTATTTACTTGACAGAGAGAGAGACCACAAATAGACAAGAGACAGAGGCAGGCAGAAAAAGAAGGGGAAGCAGGCTCCCCCACTGAGCAGAGAACCTGATGCGGGACTCGATCCCAGGACCCTGAGATCATGACGTGAGCCAAAGGTAGAGGCTTAACCCTCTGAGCCACCCAGGCACCCCAGAGGGTCCCTCTTCTTGCCAATACTTGTTATTTCTTGTCTTTTTGATTGTAGCTCTTCTGAAAGGTGGAGGTGATATCTCACTGCAGTTTCAATTTCCACTTCCCTGATGATTAGTAAGGTTGAGCATCTTTTTATGTCTCTGTTGGTCATCAATATATTTTCTTTGGTAAAATGTCTATTCAGGTCCTCTGCCCATTTTTAAACTGCATTATTTTGGGTGGGATTCAACTGTATAAAATCTTTATATATTCTGGATATTAACCCCTTATTGGATATATCATTTGCAAATATCTTCTCTCATTTAGTAGATTGCCTTTTCATTTTATTCATAGTTTCCTTCACTGCACAAAAGCTTTTTATTTGTATAGTCTCAATAGTTTAATTTTGCTTTTGTTTCCCTTGCCTTAGGAGACAGATCCAGGAAAATGTTTCAACAGCCAATGTCAAAGAAACTACTGACTGTTTTCTTCTAAGAGTTTCATGGTTTTGAATCCCACATTTAGGACACTAAGCTGTTTTGAGTTTAATTTCATGCCTGGTGTAAGAAAGTGGTCTAGTTTCACTCTTTTGCATGAGGCACCCAGTTCTCACAGCATTATTTACTGAAAACTATATTTCTCCCCATGGTATATTCTTGCTTCTTCTGTCATAGATTAATTGACCATACAACTGTGGATTTATTTCTGGGCTCTCTATTCTGTTCTGTTGCTCTGTGTATCTATTTTTGTGTCAGTACCGTACTACAGCTTTGTAGTATAATTTGAAATCTGGATTGTGATAACTCTTGCTGTGTTCTTTTTCAATATTTCTTTTGCTATTCAAAGTCCCATACAAATTTTAGGATTATTTGCTCTAGTTATATGAAAAATTCTGTTGGTATTTTGATAAAGACTGCATTAAATATGCAGATTGCTTTGAGTAGAATGGACATGTTAACAATATTGGTTCCTCCAACCCATGAGCATGGAGTATGATTCCATTTGTTCTAAATGTTAAGATATGACAATTTTCCAGTGGGGTCTCAAATTTTTATACAAACATATAAAAAGAAAGAAGTTTCACTGGGATTTTCTCCATTTGAATGTAATAGATTGTCAACTGGCATAGAGAGGTTAGTTCCTAAGAAACTGATTTTCCCATAAATAACAGCCATAAATATAGACAATGAACAACAACAAACACCTGAAACCTCTGGAGATTGAATAAAAGCAGGAAATCTGTGGAATGGGGTCAAGATTTGAAACAAATGTTCAACAGAGTGAGTTTCTTTTTTCTTTTTTCCCCCTCTCTCCTGTGGGTTTATGTAGTTTGACCTTGGCTGTAATGTCATGTGACTCAAATTCTGATAGAAAATTTCATCATCTTTCTGGAACCAGAGGAAGGACTCCTGGGGCAACAATAGCCTCTAATGATTGAAAAAGCAAACTCCAGAAAAGGTATCCAGAGGTATCCAATTTCATGCATAAATTCACCTTATGTCTGTACTATTCTCTGAACCACTTCTGCGTGGGGCAAACGAGAAGCAGCTAACAAGGTCTGATGAACTGAATTGGTATCTGAGTTGCTGCCCAGATTTGTGTCTATCCAAGTTAACTGCTTGACAAAAACAAACATATTAACACTTTGGAGCTTATTACATAATCTGGAATTCACACATCTTATTCACAATGTTCAGAATATGCAAAACAATTACTTAACATAAACTGAACCATGAGAATGGGACATAACCTGAAGGGAAAAGACAATCAAAAGATGTCAACCCCCTCAACACCCCCAAAAAGATGTCAACCCAAAGGTAATAGAGATGTTGAAAATTATATGACAAAGATTTCAAAACAGCTATTTTAACTCTGCTTTGTGGAATAAAAGCACATGTGCTCATGATGAATGAAATGACAGAAGGTCTCAGCAGACACACAGAAGTCCTAGCAACAGCAATCAGACAACAGAAAGAAACAAAAGGTATTCGACATGGCAAAGAAGAAATCAAACTCTCTCTCTTTGCAGATGACATGATACTCTATGTGGAAAACTCAAAAGACTCTAACCCCAAACTACTAGAACTCATACAACAATTCGGTAATGTGGCAGGATACAAATCAATGCACAGCAATCAGTTGCATTCTTATACACTAACAATGAAAATATAGAAAGGGAAATCAGAGAATCAATTCCGTTTACTATAGCAGCAAAAACCATAAGATACTTAGGAATAAACCTAACCAAAGAAGTTAAAGATCTGTACTTGAGGAACTACAGAACACTCATGAAAAAAATTGAAGAAGACACAAAAAGATGGAAGAACATTCCATGCTCATGGATCAGAAGAATAAGCATTGTTAAAATGTCTATACTGCCCAGAGCAATCTATATTTTCAATGCCATTCTGATCAAAACTCCACCAACATTTTTCAAAGCGTTGGAACAAACAATCCTAAAATTTATATGGAACCAAAAAAGACCCCGAATTGCTAAGGAATTGCTGAATAAGAAAAACAAAGCTGGGGGCATCTCGTTCCCTGACTTCAGGTTTTATTACAAAGCTGTAATTACCAAGACAGCATGGTACTGGCACAAAAACAGAGAAATAGACCAATGGAACAGAGTAGAGAGTCCAGTATGGACCCACAAATCTATGGTCAAATCATCTTGGACAAAGCAGGAAAAAATATCCAGTGGAAAAAAGTCTCTTCAATAAATGGTGCTGGGAAAATTGGACAGCTACATATAGAAGAATGAAACTAGACCATTCTCTTACACCACACAGAAAGGCAAACTCAAAATGGATGAAAGACCTCAACATGAGGCAGGAATCCATCAAAATCCTAGAAGAGAACATAGGCAGTAACCTCTTTGACATCGGCCACAGCACCTTCTTTCAAGACACGTCTCCAAAGGCAAAGGAGACAAAAGCTAAAATGAACTTTTGGGACTTCATCAAAATCAAATGCTTCTGTACAGCAAAGGAAACAGTCAACAAAACAAAGAGGTAGCCCACGGAATGGGAGAGGATATTTGCAAATGACACTACAGACAAAGAGCTGATATCCAAGATCTATAAAGAACTACTCAAACTCAACATCCCAAAAGAAGATGAACACATCAAAAAATGGGCAGGAGATGTGAAGAGGCACTTCTCCATAGAAGACAGACAAATGGCTAACAGACACATGAAAAAATGTTCATCGTCACTAGCTATCAGGGAAATTCAAATCAAAACCAAACTGAGATACCACCTACACCAGTCAGAATGGCCAAAATTAACAATACAGGAAACAACAAGTGTTGGAAAGGATGTGGAGAAAGGGGAATGCTTTTACACTGTTGGTAGGAATGCAAGTTGGTGCAGCCACTTTGGAAAACAGTGTGGAGATTCCTTAAAAAATTAAAAATAGAGCTACCCTATGACCCTGTAACTTCACTACTGGGTATTTACCCCAAAGATACAGATGTAGTGAAAAGAAGAGCCATATGTATCCCAATGTTCATTGCAGCAATGGCCACAATTGCCAAACCATGGAAAGAGCCAAAGTGCCCTTCAACAGATGAACTGATAAAGAAGATGTGGTACACATATACAATGGAGTACTGCACCTCCATCAGAAAGGATGAATATCCAACTTTTGTAGCAACATGAACTGGATTGGAAGAGATTATGCTGAGTGAAATAAGCCAAATAGAGAAAGTCAAGTATCATATGGTTTCACTTACTTGTGGTGCATAAGGGGTAATATGCAAGACAGTAGGAGAAGGAAAGTAAATGGGAAGTAGGGTAATTCAGGGAGAGAAATGAAACATGAGAGACTTTGGACACAGAAATAAACTGAGGGATTGGAGGGAGGGGGTCAGGGGATGGGAGAGCCTGGTGATGGGTACTGAGGGCACCTATTGCATGGAGCACTGGGTGTGGGGCATGCACAATGAATCTTGGAATATTGAAAAAAAAATAAATTTAAAGTAAAAAAAATAAAGTTAGACATAGGAAAAAATAAATAATAAAATATAAATTTTAGAGTTAAATATATAATATCTAAAAGTAAATTCACTGGATTGTCTCAACAAAATGAGAATGATGGGGAGTTAATGAAGATTAATCAAAATTATACACTCTGGGGTGCCTGGGTGGCTCAGTTGGTTAAGCGACTGCCTTCGGCTGAGGTCATGATCCCGGAGACCAGGGATCGAGTCCCACATCGGGCTCCTTGTTGGGCAGGAAGCCTGCTTTTCCCTCTCTCACTCCTCCTGCTTGTGTTCCCTCTCTGGCTGTGTTTCTCTCTGTCAAATAAATAAAATCTTTAAAAAAAAATTATACACTCTGAAGGAAGGAAAAGAAAACAGATTGAACAAAATAAATAAGTAGATCCTCAGAGATTTATGGGAAAATTTCAAGAGTCAAATACGGAAGCAATTGAAGTATAAGAAAAAGAGGAAAGAAAAGTGAGTGGAAAAATATTTGTGCAAAAATTATGTCTGAAAGCTTCTGAAATTCAATGATAGACATACATTTACAGATTCAAGAAACTCAGCAAACTTAAACATGACAAAATCTAAGAGAACCAGACCTAGGATTACTATATTTAACCTGATGAAAATTTTGAGAGCACTCAGAGAAACATGACATACTAATTATAGAGAAGAACAACAAATTGAACACCAACAAACTTCTCATCAGAAATCCATAAGAACTATGAGAGTGGAGCACCTGCTTTAAAGTGCTGAAATAAATATCAAAGTTCTATATCCAATGAAAGTATTCTTCAAGAATGAAGGAAATGTTTTAAAAATTTAATTGAATGCTTGTGTTTTGGTCTATTTCTTAACACTGTGTTTAGTTCCAGCAATCCACTGATGTGTCTTTACACCAATATCACACAGTGGATTCAAGCATCTTTACAGTAAGTCTTGAAATCACATATTATAAGTTCTCCAGATTTGTTCATCTTAAAATATGGGCCCAGTATTCACAGGGCTACCTATTCCTCTAGGGTTTTACTTCTTAACCATTGGGGAAGTTCAGACATTTGTATAAAGTGATTTCAGTTTGTACCAATGAGCTAAACACAGTAATGTTACTACAAAGATGGATAATGACTATTGCTCTAATTCTTGCTTAAAATAGCTTTCATATGAAAAATGTACATAGAGGCAATCAAATACAGTGGTTGATACATAGATTTGCTGTTGAATGGTACTGGGTGTGAGACACAATTCTCTCAACTGGTAAATATGTCTGACCTTAGATAAGTTATAATATATATATGTTCTAAGATTAATTTTCTCACTTGGTACATTAGGGATATTGGTATCTATATCATAAAAATATTGGTAAAAGGTACCAATACATAGTAAATGCTCAGTAAATTTCAATTATTATTATTTTGCCATTATTATGGTTCAGGTATATTTGTTAAGGCAAAGGTACACTACTCTATGAAATCAGAAGCCCTTTCGATGCAAGATTTTCTGGATATATTTTTCAGAGCAAAACACTAACCAGAATATTGGATTTATATGCAAAGGATTTATATCCCCTCTACTATGGCACATCTACAATAGTCTAGAAAAATTCCGGTGAATGAAGTGAAAAAGAACAGCTTGCTCCTGTTCCTCCCCTGTGCGCCTGGCACTCAGATCTGGAATAAACATTCCAAGTACTGAAGGCATTTAGGAATCTGGCGGCTCCTTGAGTTAACTGTGAGAAAATTCCCTTGATACATTGAGACTGTGGATTTTTTTTTTCTTAGTAAATCCTCTATAATCCTAAAACATTTAAAACAGAACTAGACTTTAAACACGCTAATGCCATTCTTGTCGAAATAGTTTGGGACAGTCTGTAAAATAAGCTTACGGGAAGAGATGAATCTCTGTAGGAAAAGAGCTAAAGAATAATAGGAAATTCTAGCAAAAACTTAGAGATCAAAGTAGCAAATGTTTTTCTGCACAAATGTCTACCCATAATATACACAAAGGCTTTAGCCTAGAAATTAATCAAACTGGCTTGGGCTGTATCAGGAGTAGATGAACTTTTTCTGTCAAGGGACTGGTAGTAAGCATATTGGGCTTACAGGCCAAGAGGAAAAATCAAGAATATAATGTAGTTAGCTTTGTAAGAGAGAGGAAACAAATTTCACAAAAATTTTATTTACAAAATTCATAATATAAAAGTAATAATTGAGTATAATTTTATTTTTAGTAATAAAAATGAAGTTCTTTTTTTGAAGGGACAAAATTTTTCTTATTTAGGGTTTAAAGTCAGTGTTCCCTATTATCTAATTGACTGAAAATTTTCATTTGTGTTATGAATTATGCTCATTTTTGTACTGAAATTCAACTCTTCAAAATTCACATGTTGAAGCCATAACCCAGAATATGACAATATTTGGATATAGGGTTTATAAGGATATAATAAAGATTAAGTAGGGTCATAAGACTGGGGCCTTACTCTGACAGGACTGATGTTCTTATGAGAAGGAGAGACCCCAGGGATGAATGAGCACAAAAGAAAGACCATGTGAGGACACAGCAAGAATGCAGCTGTTTATAAGCCAGAGTCCACACCAGAAACCAACCCTGCCAAGACCTTGATCTTGGACTTCTAGCCTCCAGTAACTATGAGAAAATAAATGTCTGTTGTTTAAGTTACCTAATACAATCTGTAAAAAACATTCTTAACTCAGTGGCCATACAAAACAGGTGGCAGGCAAGAGTTTGCTGGTCCTACGCTAAATGAACAAGAAAGAAACTATTTCTGGAAAATTTCCTTGAATAAAACCAGGAAAGTAAAGTAGTATATTCCAGACACATGAATAAGATATTACTTGCTCTGGAATCAGGATCACTGAGGGATCTAGCAGGTTCTCAATGGAGCCTTCCCTCCTCCAAATTCAAAGATCATACTGTATGTGTTTCCCATTAAGAACTGACCCCCAATCTTGTTATTTTACTTACACTGCTTTTTCACTGTCACATAACATTTTTGATCTTCTAAACTACCAAAATTTTCCTGAAAGGAAAAGCAATGCCTTACAAACATCTGATAATAAGTTCATTATTAATTGGCCAGCTATAGAGATATTCCAGAATTTGGATCTATACCTGGGATGTTCATATCCCCTGGTGTTTTAGAAATGGCTACTGGCTTTGCTTTACAACATGAACATGCAATGGGTATGTCTCAAGTTATCCTAATTTGCATAGTGTTTAAAGAATGAACAAACCCATTTATATGTGTTTTTTTTTTGAAAAATGTTCATTGGAGTCCTCTGTCCATTTTTAAATTACATTATTTGCCGGGGTTTTTTTTCATGTGTGTGTTAAGTTGTGTAAGTTCTTTATATATTTTGGATATTAACCCTTGTCAGATAGATCATTGGACACTAGAGAGTATGTACTAAATGAAATAAGTCAGACACAAAGACAAATACTAAATGATTTCACTCATATGTAGAATTTAAGAAACAAAATAAGTGAACAAAGAAAAAAAGAGACAAACAGACTTTTAAATACAGAGAACTCGTAGTTGCCAGAATGGAAGTGGGTGAAGGAATGGATGAAGTAGAAAAAGATCATTAAGAATACAATTACTGTGATAAACACTGAGTAATGTATAGACTAGCTGAATTATTATATTATACACCTAAAACTAATATAAAACTATATATAAATTATTCTTCAATTATAAAAAAAGAGGAAAAAATCTGTTTCAAATATGTTTAGGTTAGGAACATCTAAAAATTTTAGTTTTTTTCTCTTACCGCCTCATCTCTGAAAAGAAGGGGGTTGATGGAGGACACCTGACAAAAGATGGGCAGAAGTCCTTGGATAGAGGTCCCATCCTTGTGTCTCATCATTTGGGTGGTATAGTATTCAAAATAATAGTGGAAGGGAAAGAGAAGTTCATAGATATAGGAATATGTTAGGTCACTTTCTTCTATTCTGTCAGAACATCCCAACCCTTGCAGCAGTGACACCTTGGCCAAACAGTGTTGCTTCGATGGAAAGCTACCCTGGAGGCTGAATGAATCCCTTTCTTGAGATACTAACAAGAGTATAATATCATATAGTATCATAGATATACCTAACTCTCCTCATCTCACCATAGCCAAGCATTTATTCAAACTCCAAATCCACTTTACGTCATTCTAGGAAAATATAACATTATAACAACATTTTCTGTAACTCGACAAACCATCTAAAGGATTTCTCATAATAAGACGCAATAATAGGAGAAAAAATAAGTCAAGATGAATTTCTTGATTGTATCTTACCCTAAAAAACAATCTTTTTAAAAAAACACTATTTATTTATTTATTCATGAGAGATACAGAGAGGCAGAGGCATAGAGAGAAGCAGGCTTCCTGTGGAGCAGGACTCTGAGGACTTTCCTTAGGACTCTGAGATCATGCCCTGAGCCAAAAGCAGATGCTTTATTGGCCGAGTCACCCAGGTGCCCTAAAAACCAATATTTTGAAGTATTATAGCAAAGGACATTATCATTATCCCAAATCTATCTTCCCTTCTTCCTATTTAATAAAATTATTACTATTTAAAGTCTTTATTTCTCAGCCTCCTTTGCAGTTGTGTGTAACCACTGAACTTAGTGGCCAATGTGATGTCGACAACAGTAATATGTGAAAATTTTAGTCCCCACAAAACAAATAAGTAACATATAGCCAGAGGATCTCAGTAAAATTAAAATTTTATGATTCCAGAAAAATCTGAACTTTAGCATCCAATCTGATCTATATCACTGAGAAGACCAATAGAACAGAGCATCCATTCAGTTCACAGTTCCCTTTGTGGTCCTATTACACTTAGTCAACAAGTGAAACAGATTGTATCAAATTCTTCCCAATATTAGGAAGCCCCTTGCCACCTCCTGGAGGAATTCGCCTAAAGTGGGCTGAGGAAATATATCTCCGTTCACAGTACTACATGTGAAATGATGGCCAAATTATCCAGACAGCAGAAAAAATATGGGAATTAATGAACCATATGAAATAGAACTCAGAATCTCCTTAGCCAACTGGCAAGTTGTGGTATAGTCTGCAGAAGAGGGGATGAGAACCAATTCTCAGAGACTAAGGAATTATCATCAGGAGGAAAGAAGGCTAAAGCACATGAAAATGGGTCACACTCAACAAGTCCCATTTATCACTGTCCCCAAAGACTACTCAAAGCCTCATTTATAGAGCTCAGTGTGCTTGAGTAAGAGTGAGAAAAGATCAGTGAAGGTCAAGAATCTGAATTATGAGAATTAGCTGAAGATACAGTCTCTGCCAATATCAACAGGGGATATAACTACAGGGAGGAAGAGTAAGTTTTTGATCAGAAATCGTGATGACTCAAGAGGCAAAAATGGAGCTGGAATACGTTTTTTAGTGGATTTATTCTTGGAAATCATCATTTCATTAAAACTGATAACTCTGCATAGTTAATTTTAACAGCTGAAAAATTATCTCAAATAATACTCGGTTTCAAATCATTGAACTAGAAATGTCAATCTCTGGAAGGTATTTTGGTTTTTTTCTCAAAGTCTAACTTCTAAATTATTCTACTTTACTTAGAAAGCTGAATGATACTTTTAAGAAAAAAACAGATTATTCAAACAAATTACTTAAATATATAAGCCATGGTTAGGGTTAACAACAGCATTATAGCTAGAAACATTTTCTAGCAATTGAATTTTTCCTAAGTCTTGAGTTTTTATCCTATTCAAGAGTGAGTTTTCACAGATTTTATTTTTATCTCAAAAAACAGCAAATACTCTTCAACATAATGAACATATAGCTACATAAGAATTCCTCTCTTTGAATGCAGTATGAATTATACATGCTAAATTATTTTTAAAATATTTTACAAATAACCTTATAAGTTGTGTTTTATTGATTCTATTATATCAGTAAATTTATTTATCCTATTTAGGCAAAAATTATTTAATTTGAATAAAAAAACAATACACACTTGAAAAGAATCTCTTTCTCATTAGGTTCAGAGTTTAGCTTCTTCTCTAAATGTTTTTCAGTTATACAAATAACTGAGTTTTTAGGTTCTAGAAATAACTGAGTATTTTCTTAAATATAATTAGTTTTAGAATATGTGATATTTGTTTACTTTAAATGATTTTAAATTTATTTTAAAAACTGTAATAGTACTATCAAAATTGTTTTTTTCAATTTCCTAAATCATTTGAGAGTAAGTTACTGGTAGAATGCTCCAAATGCTTCAATGTGCAGGTTTTACCAACAAGAATATGCTCTTATGTAACCACAATACAACCAACACTGATATATCACTGTCTCTATCTATAGAGCCCAGTCAATTTGCCAGGCCTAGACTTGCTTAGGATCATTTTTCTATTTATTTACCCTGTCTCTTTAAGTCTCCCTTAGTCTAACACAATGTCTCAGTTTTTCCTTGACTTGCATGTTTTTGACCTGAAAAAAATTACAGGTTATTTTCAAATTATTCTCAATTTGGATTTGATGTAGTCTCATGATTTAGATTTAGATTTTACAAGTTTTGGTGGAAATTTTACTGTAGTGATGCTGTGTGTCCTTCACACTGTATACTATCAGGCTGTATATAATATTCACAAGTTTCATTCTTGTGTTTTTTTTTTTTTTCTCCCTCTACATATCTGTAATTCTTGCCTTGACAGTAAAAGCCCTGTCCTGTTCCTGATCTGCAATTTGCTGACTTAGAGATGCTGTTTTGGTTCAACCAGTAATGACTGCAAAAGGAAAATTTAATTAAAAGGCTATTTTATAATTAACTAAGTTACTTGAAATAGAGATAAAACAACTCTAAAACTCTTCCTTTGCTTAAAACATCAGAAGTTTTTTCAATCGATTGTAGCTGCCTTGGTCTGGATCCTTAGCTACGGGTCCTGGATACAAAATAATAGAGGCCTGTCTGAGAACTGACCCAATGAGGACCAAAAGCTCTGGGGACAGTTATTGCATGTTAGGAGCCATGGACTTGTCAAAAGACTGGGTAAAAATGGAGGAAACAGAGCAAGTCAAACTTCCTGATACCAATTTTATCTTCAATATTAGTGTTTTGACTTTCCTAAATTGGAGCTGTCCAAAGTTGTCATTTATTGCACTTCTATTATGATTACTTCATCAAAAAAATTAGGCCTTCAGTCAATTTCATAACTTACATTCACTGATCACTGAGGTTATATTATCTCCCAAATACTCCTGGAAATTTTCCAAAACTAAAAACATTCAGAAAGAAAAGGAGAGTAAGGCTTTGTACCATGATTTTGGAGTTCCTCTTTCCAATATAACTGTCTTTTCTTGTGATTTAATTAATCTCATTAGGAGAATCCTTAAGAATTATTTTTCTTTATCTTTGAAGTCTAGTATGTTTTATTATTGTATTTCTCAACGTTAATGATTCCAGATAATTTTCCCAGTTTTCTAATGGACACTTTCAGTATATGTGTTCAGGCTTTCTATTTCTGTAACTATTTCTTCAATCCCAATGATAAATGATAAATAATAATTTTATGCCAATGTGTTGTTTTAATCTTTAGGGACTCCAATTATACACACATTATGCCTTATTTGACCATTTTCCATTCTACCATGCTCTGACTTGTTCTTCTCACTTCTTTAATTTTTGTATTCTTTGTTTTTCCGCTGCCTTTCCTAAACTATTATTGTGAGATTTTATTTAATTTTATTATCTCATGCAGTTCTATTTCTGAAATAATTTTTTCAATGCCTTCCACTTCTTTAGCAAAGTTAATCCATCTTTCCTCATTTCTTTTCTCTAATCTTAATTTTTAATTTATAATTCAAAGTTTTTTGTTTCTTGTTTTATTTTTTTTCATAGCCCTAAAATCTTGTTTGAGTATATTTAACTAAGTTTGAAGTGTTTTCTCATGGTCATTTTTTTGCTACATGTTTTTGTTCTTGTTATTTTTTGAAGAGATGAAGAGTATTATCAAAGTTCATTAAATTTGTTTTCTGATTTTTATAAGAATTCTGTGTAGATTTATTGAGTTTTCTTTTGTTCGCTGTTGTGAACTGTGGGTGTTTTACAAAACTTCTAGTTCAATGGCATCCTCTTTGTCAGTTTATCAAAATAGATGAAAATCTAGACCTTTAGTAGGGTCTTTTATTAGGGAAGAAGTTGTATGAGTCTGCCATTTTGTTCTCTGTTGTCTGGTAAGACCCTAAAATTTTCCCTTTACTACTCAATGGCCAAAAAAAAAAAAAAAAAAAAATCCCTTCATTTTTCTTTTCCCTGCTGCTTTTCTTGGTCTGTTCTTGTTCACGGCAGTGGTACTATCATGTGAACATTGTTTTCTTGGGATTTGATTTTTTTTTTTATTTACTGCTATTTTGAAGTTCAGTCATTCTTAGTTTTCAAGTCGTGCTAAAGGCAATTTGTTAACTGCTCTTTTGCTATTATTTTTGTTGTTTTATATTGTTTTTCTTATACTCTTGAATTGTCTGGGGTCAGTATGCAGAAAGATACAGACTTAGTTGTTTTTGTCTTCAGCTCCCTGGAACTTCTTTATTTGGCTTATGCACCTTAAGCCAGGTTATTTGGACTAAATTAACTGAGTAAGTTATATTATTTACTATTCTTACTATCTCCTCCAGTAATCATATACACACATTATTATAACAAGGATGAAATTTAAGTTGCTAGTAATGCACTATAACCAATAAAATGAAACTCAAACAAAATAATATGCAATCTTGAAGTTGGAGATTTCCATTCCATTAAACACAGGGTAGATGTGCTGTGTAATCAAGGAGAGCATTTTATATTACCAAATTATGCTGCTGCTGTACCTGTTATGTAGTTATAGACAAAGGAGGTCAGTCTTATGAATGTCAACTGGGTAGTTTTTGCTAGTAATAAATTAAGTTTGAATACATTAAAACATTTAAATGAAACAGCACTATACTACCCAAAATAAGGTAGGGGTAGGTCATTAGAAGCATAAATTATTACCCATTTTAAAAATTGCTAGTTTCTTGTTTTCTGGCAAGAAAACAGTGAGCCATTTTAGAGACTTGGCAAAGCCAAGTGTATTTTAGCACAGTTTCAAGATAAAAACAACTTGTCGTGTCAATAGCTGAGGCAAAGAAGTTAATGAGATGTAGTTTAGTACCAATATATCCCATTTTGCCATGCAACTGAAAAAAAAAAGAGCAGTGAGAGGTTTGACTCTACATTTCAATTTACCAGTGACAAATTATAGTGATTATTGGAAATAATCCTTATCTAAATAATAAACAATCTTCTATTTTAAAATTTGTTCTCACTTGCACTCAGCTTCTTCTTTCTAGTACCCTTATCAAGAAAAAAACATCATTTTCCTCTCTTCCAAAAGTCTGTAAGATTCCAGTGTTATTTGGAATTTACATGATGAACTATTTCTAAAGATGTTCAAAGTCCTTTCATACACATTGCCCCAGGGCCCATCTTCAAGCGCATCACAGCCATCTCCTCTTTTTTTTCCTCTTTCTCCAGTTTGCCAAAGGGACTAATTTTTTTTTTCTACATTTGTGGTTACAATCAACTAATCTATCCTTTGGGGATTTCTCTTCCCCAAAACTTGAAGTCAAATGAGGATGCTTTCTCCCTTGTTCTTTTTCTTCTTTCTTGCCACTAAAAATAAACAAGCCAGTGGATTTTACTGCTAATCACTAAAAGGGAAAAAACAAGACTTCACAAAATTAAATACAAACAAGTTGCCAGAATTATAAATTTCCTACATCATGGTTCCTGGAAAATGATTAATTTTCCTTTCTAAAATTGAAACTTGAGGCTCTTACACAAATTTGCCTGGTTATTAATTTTTATACTCGAGATAGGCTTCATCAGACAGATCAATATTCCTTGTATTTTTGTCTTCAATCAATGCACTATTTGAAACGTTCTTATAAAATATCATACCTCCCAATTAGAAAATATCCAAAAGTCCAGGTAATAAGTTCCTCTTTTATTCAAGCAGACAATTTGCATGTCATTAAGCTTCAGACTAAGTCAAAGGTTTTTCTCCTGGGTATCTTCTTAATATGAGTCACTTCTTTGAATTTTGGTTTGGTCAGTTCGTTTGTTTTTTTCTTCTTTTTTTAAATATAGTTTATTTTTATAGCAATTTTAGGTTCATAGAAAAATCAAGTAGTAAGTACAGAGACTTCTCATAAACTCTTCCGTTTGTACATGTGCACAGTCTTTATATTAAACATCTCCCACCAATTATTTACTATAATTAATAAACCTATACTGACACATCATTATCATCCAAAGTCCACCACTGACATTAGAGGAATTGGATTTGCACATCCTATAAGCTTGTAACAATGAATAATGGCTTGTACCCACCACTATAGTATTGTATAGAATTATTTCACTGCCCTAAAATATCCTCTGTGCCCTTCCTATTCATCCCACCCTTTCTTCTATCCCCAAGCAACCACTTATTCTTTTACTATTTCCAAATCTCTGCCTCTTCCAGAATGTCATGTAGTTGAATCATGGACTTTTCAGTGTATAGATTTTCAGGTTGGTTTTTTTCACATAATAATATGCATTTATGTTTACTCATGTTTTTCATAGATATGATGACTCATTTGCTTTTAACGGGATTTATTTTTTAGAACACTTATAGATTTAGTTTTGAACAGACGGTAGAGAGGTTTCCCCTACACCTGCAGGACACATGCACGGTCCCCTCTATTACTGATATCCCCCACTAGAGTGTAAATTTGTTAAATTGATGAATCTACATTGACTCATCATAATCATCTGAAGTTCATAAGTTATATTAGGGTCACTCGGTGTTGTAAATTCTGTGGGTTTGGACAACGTATAATGACAAGATCTACCATCATACTATTATACAGAGCAGTTTCATTGCCTTAAAAATCCTCTATGCTCTGCCTATTCATTTCTGCCTCCCCACTAATCCTGGCAACCTTGAGCTTTTTATCTTCTCCATATTTTTGCTTTTTCCAGAATGTCATATAGTTGGATTCATATAGTAGGTAGTCTTTTCAGATTGGCTTCTTTCACTCAGTATTATGCATTTAAAATTCCTCCAGATATTTTCATTTCATTGATAGTTCTTTTCTCATTAGAGCCAAATAGTATTCCACTATCTGGACGTACATAGTTTATTTATTCATTCTTCTATGGAAGGGCATCGTGGTTGCTTCCAAGTTTTTGCATCACTTTTTTTCTCTTCATTAGGCATGTTAAATAACTTGAATTTTTAATTCCTTAATATGGGTGGGTGCAAACTTTCTAGTTCTAGGAATGTTATCAGATGGTGAATTGTAGGATGCTTTTCAAGCTTCTTATCCTTGTGACATTCCATAAACACAGTATTGATGTATTTATTTATCCCCATCCAGCATATGTCTTCCATCTCTAAAAAAAAATAATGTCTCAGAATATTCCAAAATCAATCATTTGGTAATTGGTTGATATTTTTTAAAAATCTCTTATATCATAAAATGAATGTATTTCATTTCTCTCCCCCCTTTTTTAATTTATAAAAAGCAACCAGATCATTACAGAGTGTATTCCTTTCTACACCCTAACATCACTATAAGTTTTAGGGGAAAAAGAGAGAGAGAGAGAGAGAGAGAGACCTTTCAAAATAAGGGCAACTAATTTGAAAATTGATTCATTATAAATTCTTTTCTCTAGTACCCTTAATAGGAAAGAATACAAAGAAACGTAGGCATGAATTTTTAAAAAGATTTAGCTATTATTTATTAGAGAGCACAAAGTGAAAGGCAAAGGGAGAGGGAGAGAGAATCTCAAGAGACTCCTGGCTGAGTGTGTAGCCCAACGTGGGGCTCGTGCTCAAGACCCCAAGATCATGACCTGAACCAAAATCAATAGTCAGGTGCTTAAATGACTGAGCCACCTCAGGCGCCCCTACATGATTTTTATTCAAAGAACTTTTATTTAATTGTTCTTTTAAAAATGAATCTCTTTATCTACTGCTGGTTCAAATCATCTAGGAGCATTAAACTGTCAAGACACCAGAGGGCTACATACCCCTTCCCAAAATATATGCATATTTAAAGACATCATGGGTTAATTATCTACTGGTCAATATAGATAAACTATTTCCTGAGGCTCTGTATCGGAAGACTGAAACACCTAGAGGAAAGTAAATTTGGGAGTTGATATTTTGATGAACAGCTCCATGAAATGCTCAGATAGAAAGGTGCATTTTCTTGCAGTGCAAAAGAATGTTCTTTCTTTTTCTACACTGATGTTTTAGATACAAGGGATTTTTCTATCATTTTATCCCTTTTCTGAACCTGGAATAAGAAGAGGAACCCTGTCTTGTATCCTTTGGGTGACGACACTTGTTTCTTCCTCCCTCTGGCCAATCTGTTTTCTAGATCCAACACTAGTAAATATTCTCATACTTTGTCTCTTCTCAACTGGTTTCTCAGTTTTGTACCTCAGGCTTTGCCTTATCTTCCTCTTTCACAATGGAGATTTCTTTGAATGTTTTTCTGTCCATATAATCTAGTGAAATAACATGACCTAAAAGAAATACAATATGAAAACATAAGATACTACAAATAATGCTGTGTGCAATTAAAGAGAGATTGGCCCTGTTAAGAAACTCAGAGAGAACATAAATAATGTGTGAAATACATTCACAGGAATTTTATAATTTGTGTTGCAAAAGTCAGCATATAATTATGGAATGCTTTGCAACTTCTCTTTTGACCTGTGTATATGAGCAATGTACTATCAGACCTTCTTTGTCCTGAAAGATTAAAGCAGACAAACAACAGGATACCAACAAGGTATTTCTATGAATTTCCTAAATCACAATGAACATTAGATTTTCTTTTACTACATACATAATTTCCAAATGGTTTATCTCACCTGCCTCTGAGGTAGTTAAGATTAAAGCAAATAATTCTGAGATCTTGCAAGAAATTATTGAAGCTGACAAATGCTGTATGGAATTTCACAAGCTTCCCTTTCTAGGAGAGAAAGCTGAGTGTGCAGTACTTGAGGAATCAGGAAATAAAGACACCTGGTTACAATTTATCACCATTTTCTTTGGCTAGACTGACTTTCTTGTCTTGTGATCTTTTATTGCTCTTGACTTCCCTCATTAACTCTTTCAAATACATTACTGCATTACACTTTCAAAGTTCACAAAGGTGCACTGGATGTGGGCCTTAAAAACACTGTGTAGTATATAGATCAGAAGCTTTGTGTTGTTAGACCCCAGTATTAAGCAACAACAGTTATCCTGTGTGAGTTTAGATAACATTTGCCCCCTTCCCTTTCCTACCACCTATTGTTGCTTTTTAAAATTTCAGGGGAAGGCATGTTAAGAATTGTTTCTGTTTAGTAAAAATCCTGTGGCCTATTGGCTTTGATTTAAAAAAAAAAATCAGCAGTAAAGTAGACTTTGTATCTACAATTGTCCTACTTGGCTGACTAGAAAATCTGACCTCAGGCTACACCTACCCCCCAAACTGAAGCTTTCTTTCTAAACCCAATATCCTCAGAGTTTCTGTTGAAATGAATAGATTCATTGAAATGCATCTGTATACATAATATTAAGAACTTTTAATATTTGTCCATTTTCCCTCCTACAATGTCATCTTTAGTCTATGATTATACTACTTCCACATTTACTAAAGAAAACTCATTCTTTTTTGTTAAGATATTTAAATTGCTAACTTTAGACAAGAAAAGTCTCTTGGAAAAAAAAGAAGAAAGAAAAGTCTCTTGGAAACTAGATCCTCATATTCAACTACTTACTGAACCTCCACCTATAGGTTTCCTAGTCATCTAAAACTCAACATTTCAAAAATTCAACTTGCCATCTCTTCCCAGCTTTCTAAGTCCCTCCTTTACCTTCTTCTATTGTTCTTTGATACCTAAATGGTAGTTATAACTATGCATGCAGTTGACATAAACAAAAACTTTGAACTTTATCTTGTACTACTGTATCTCACTCATAACCAATTTCATCCAGTGTTAAATATATTGATTTTATCTCCAAAATATGTTTTAAATTTCTCCACTTCTCTTACAAATATCACTTTGAACAAAACAGCATCATATTTTAGTATCTTAATTCCTTTTTCCAAGGTTTATACATTCTCTAATCCATTATTCACATTAAAACCTCAGTATCTTAAAACAATCATGTTGTCCATTTAGTAATTAAGTCTACAAACACTCCTTTATTCTCTTAGAGATACATTCAAATTAAGTATGATATCTTACAAAGTCTTAAAGGATTTAGTGTCTGATGTTTCTCTAGCTTCATTTACTATCATTTTTAAGTAAAGAAGCTTACATCACTTAAGTCATCATGAATTTATTAACATAGAGCTATTTAGCACCATAAACTGTTCTTAATTTTTTAAGTTGTCACATTCTATAATGAAGAATTATTAATTTTAATGGTAAGCACTGATCTCTCAAAAAAAAATCACACACTATAGCCTAACAGCAAATCAACTAATATCAACTATACAAAAAGCTGAAAAATATTGAAGGTGTATTTAAATGTCTAATCGTTATTAGTAAAATGAGAGAAAAAAACTAGTGAAGGTGACACTGATTAATATAAAGTGAAGATTTAATAGGGTCAAAAATTATTTTATTAAAAAATATGAAAGAAAATATTCTTTTTTTAATCTTTTTTTTTTTAAGTTTTTATTTATTTGACAGAAAGAAACACAGCCAGAGAGGGAACACAAGCAGGGAAAGTGAGAGAGGGAGAAGCAGGATTCCTGCTGAACAGGGAGCCCGATGTGGGACTCGATCCCAGGTAACCAGAGCCGAAGGCAGTCGCTTAACCAACTGAGCCACCCAGGCGTTCCAAGAAAATATTCTTTAGCTTGGGTATAGGGATGTCTTTCCAATTATGTCTAAAAATCCAGAAACTATGAAAGAATGACTAATTGTCTAGGTATTTTTTAATTGCTATGACAAAAATGTTATAAATGAAATTAAAATGTGACTGACAAACTGGAAGATAATATTTGCAACACATATCACAGAAAAGGGCTAGTAACTCCAATATATAAAGAACTCTTAAAAACTTCGAGAAAAATTACAAAATCTTAGAAGCATAACAGAAAAAGTCTCTACTGCACTAATGCAGATCTTTTACAAAACTAAGAAAATGGTGAAACTAAAGCTGAGGAAGCACAGAAAACTGAATCTGAGGTAACAAGGGAGAATGAATTGTCATGAAATTTTCAGATTGATTTAATGTGCCTTATGGAACAACTTTGAAGTTATTTTTAACAAGTATTTTGTAAATGTTTATTTTTTAAGATTCTACCTGTTGGCATACAAAAATATATAAGGATGGACATTCTACCTTCTCACAGCCATGCTTTTTGGAAATTTCCATCATCCTCAAGCAAAAATAAATAAGTATCAGTTTAATATTGGAAGCTAGGTATAAGATTGATTCAGCATTCTATGCACTGGCTTTAAAAATTTAGTCCTGTGCATACTGTGGTGTTTTTACTGTGCATTTTAAATCTTTCACTCAGTTTTCTACAGCCAATAATCAGTGGTGCTTTTGTACCTAAGTTTTATGTGATTTTAATAAAACATGGATAGTTGTAGCCACCTGCTATTTGTGGTTTAAAACAAAAAGTTTTCTTGCCTGTAAAATAAAATAAAGTGACTTAACATGAACTTTTGGAAAGCAGAGGATACCATTTTCTACATATCTGACTTTCACAGTCATATTAATATTCCCTATATACCAAAAAAAACTAAATAAATCTACAGAACTCTAAAACTGAATACAAATAAAAATACATTAACTTAAATTACAACTTAAAGAGGAGAGAATTGATAAAAACGGAGTCACTTTTAACATCATGGTTAGAGTATACACCCCAAGCTAAACACAAAGAAAAAAGTACTTCCTAAAAACACTCAAAATACATTGAAATCCAAGTAGATGATTTCTTTATGATAAAAGCATGAATAAGCAGTTCTGAAATCACTCTCTATGCTTTCTAGGACTGAACACATATGTAAAAACTTTGTAGAAATGGGAGATAGGTTTCTCACTCAGAGAAGACAGAAACAAATATGGAAATTTAAAAGATAGAATAAGACTTGTGGATTTGGATTGGGCTTACCAACATCAGTGTGATATCTATCTGTTTTTGTACTCTAAAAACAAAGAAGCAATGGCTCCTCAGTAGCAAAGAATAAATCTAATAATGGAATTTTTATTTCTAAATACCACTTTCTTCTTTAAAAAGCCAAGACTTCTTGGGAAAATGATTGATTCCAGAACTGGGGTAGGAAAACACCAAGATAACCCTGGAATAATTCTGAGCCAGAATGTAAGCAAATGCACAAAGAATGATAGAGGAATGTCAAAAGGGCCCAAAGTCTGCTTAAAGGAAATAGCATTATCACTTGAATATCAAAATAGAGCAAAAATTATATTCAATGAAATAGGAATTCACAATTCATACCGATATAAATAACCAAATATGTAACTGGAAAGAGGACAAATTACTTCTTTTCAGTAACATGCTATCTAGTAAATGTATAAGAATAATGGCATTTTAAATCACCAACTGCCAACCACCATTATAATATCTTTACCTTTACTTATTATAATAATTGATTTGGTCAAGAATCATCAACAGATGCTAACAATTAGTCCAACAAGAGTAAGACGGTATTTATTTTTGCATATCTCTTCACAAAGTACTCATTAATAACAAAATATAAAGCAGTAACATTGCAGGGAAGAAATTTGACAGAAACCACGTCAACCAAATGATCTAATTAACATTGCCAGTACTGAGACAAATCAACAGCAAGTGCTCCCAGCTATAATGACTAAGAACTCAGCATCAATTTTATGGCATTTCTACCAAAGTGCATACTCTCAATATAATCATGAAAAAACACCAAACTCAAATTGAGGGATATTTCAAAAAGTAACTATTTTCTATTCTTTAAAACTATCAATGACATAAAATGCAAAGAAAAAAAATAAAGAAAACTAAAGTGATATGACAACTGAATATAACACGTGATTTTGGATTTATTTTGCTTCAACATTCACAGAGAGACTCTTCCAGGAACAAATAAACTGGCAGGCACCATTTCCCTGCCCTGTCCCTCAGCATAGTATAGACACTGGTGAAATTACAGTTTTGCATCAATATTAATTTCCTTCTTTGAAAACTATACTATGGTTATGTCCTTGGGAAATAAATATTTAAATGTTTATGGTAAGCAGACCTCATATCTGTAACTTACTTTTTAATGGTTTGAAGAAAAATTTTCTACCACTTTAAAAAATTTTCTACCTATTTATCTGCAAAAAGTGATAAAGAAAATACGGCAAGATGTTAGCATTTGAGGACTCTTGGTGTCCAAGAATTCCATGTACTACTCTTGCAATTTTTCTGTAAATCAGAAATTATTTTGAAAAAATATTTAAATAATAATGGCTTAAGTAGCTCATAAATAATTTTCTCAGACCCACACTAGCCTCTTTTTCATTATCTATATTTCTTTAAAATCTGTTTCTGTATTTCTTTCTTCCATTTTGGATTTTGTTTAGTAGAAAAAGCCAGCTACTAACAGTCTGCAATATAATGGTAAACATTATAGTAAATAAAATAAGAAAGTATTTAAGACCAAATTTTAAAAAAGGCAATATTATTCAAAAGTAACAGGAATAATATATTCATAAATAAAGATATTTATAGCTAAAGTAGTATTTTTACTTACATTCCCTATTATACAATGTTTGTACTATAAGGGACCCATGGCATTTTACACAAAAGGAAACTAAATTATTGACAAGCTGAGTGTCCAAGTTCATAGACTTGGGAAATGGCAGAACTGGAAATAAAACTCAGATTTCTTGCCTGACTTGCTGTGGTGGTTAGGATTTGGCACTTTCCTGTTACTGGCTGGGTCTGAGACCATGGCAGGGAAATTCTTCCTTGAGGTATGTATAGTTCAGTGGTCCTCATGACAAGGAAACTTGTATATTAAAACCAGTTCCGTTACTATGTAACTTTGGGGCAATCTCTTCTAGCTCTAATTCCAAGTATAAAGATATTTCCCCAAATTTAATTTATTAAAATAAAAAATTAATTAAAAGATTAACATTAAAACATAAAATTTTAAATAAAAACATCCATATCCACAAATACAGTTTAGATAAGTATTGAATTTTTCAAAATCAATTTAAAAAAAAAAGAGTGGAGAACAACAGTGAGACCATTAAGACAAAGATAAGGAATAACATAGAGACAAAGCGTTCAATAAACAAAATAAGAAAAACACCTGTTGGAAAGGAGAGCAGGCTTGAAGAAGCAGAAGAATGAATTAATAACCTAAAAGACAAAATAATGGAAAGTAATCAAGCTGAAAAATAGAAACAAAGGATTATTCAGAAGAATAAATGCAGAGAACTCAGGGATTCCATCAAATATAATAACATTTATATTACAGGAATCCAGAAGAAGAGAGAGAAAAGGGGGCAGAGAATTTGAAGAAATAATAGCTTAAAATTTCCCTGATCTGGGGAAGGAAACAGATATCCAGATCCAGGAGGCACAAAGAACAAAATCAACAAAAGCAAATCCACACTAAGACATTTTGTAATTAAAATGACAGATACCTCGTGGCTCAGTCAGTTAAGCATCTGCCTTCAGCTCGGGTCCTGATCCCAGCATCCTGGAATCCAGTCCCACATTGTGTGTGTGGGGGGGATCCTTGCTCAGTGGGGAGCCTGCTTCTCCCTTTACTTGCCACTCCCCCTGCTTGTGCTCTCTTTGACAAATAATAAAATCTTCAAAAAAAATAAAATAGAATGGCAAAATATAGTGATGAAGGAAAAATACTAAAAGCGGGAAGATAAAAGAAGACAGTTACATACAAAGAAAACCCCAAAAGGTATCAGCAGATTTTTTCAGGAGACACTTTCCAAGTCAGAAAGGAGTAGCATGATTATATATAAAGTACTGAATGAGAAAAGCCTGAAGCCAAGAGCATTCTATACAGCAAGGCTATCATTCAGAATAGAAAGAGAAATAAACAAAAGGAGCTGTGACCACTAAACCAGCCCTGGAAGAAATATTGAAGGGGATTGAGTGGAAAGGAATGCTCAAAAATGACAGTATGAAGGTAGGAAACACAAAAGCAGTAAAATGAATATATCTGTAAAAAATCAGTCAAAAAAATCACAAAATAAAATGATGTAAAATATGACACATTATACCTAAAATGTGGGGAGGAAAAGAGTAAAGAATGGGTCTAAAATTAAAAGGCCATCAACTTATTATATACTGCTACATGCAGACAATATTATATAAACTTAATGGTAACCACAAGTCAAAAACAAATACACAAAAAAGAAATTAATCCAAATATATCACTAAAGCAAACTAATAAACAATGAAAAAGAGAAACACATCATCAGAGAAAATCTTCAGAAACAAACATAAAATAGGTAAAAAATGGGAATAAATACATATCTTTCAATAATTACTCTGACTATACATGGACTAAATGCTCTAGTCAAAAGACATAGGGTGATAGAAGTATTAAAATAAAAAAAAAGACCCATCTGTGTGTTGTCTACAGGAGACTCATTTTAGACCTAAAGAAACCTGTACGTTGAAAGTGAGGGGATGGAGAAACATTTATCCTGCAAATGGTTGTCAAAAGAAGGCCAAAGTAGCAAGATTTATATCAGACAAAACATACTTTAAAACAAAGACTATAACAGGAAATGAAGACACTACATAATAAAACAGGGGACAATCCAAAAGAAGATATAAACATTTTAAATATTGGGCACCTCAGTGGCTCAATGGGTTAAAGCCTCTGCCTTTGGCTC
Organism: Spilogale gracilis; assembly: GCA_004023965.1. Taxonomy (NCBI): domain Eukaryota; kingdom Metazoa; phylum Chordata; class Mammalia; order Carnivora; family Mephitidae; genus Spilogale; species Spilogale gracilis. The sequence continues at coordinate 35,956 of PITA01000978.1, forward strand.
AGGTCATATCTCAGGGTCCTGGGATCGAGGCCCGCATCGGGCTCTCTGCTTGGCGGGGGAGCCTGCTTCCTCCTCTCTCTCTGCCTGCCTCTCTGCCTACTTGTGATCTCTCTATCTGTCAGATAAATAAATAAAATCTTTTAAAAATTCTAAATATTTATGTACCCAATATGGGAGCACCCAAATACATTAAATAGTTAAATAACAAACATAAAAGAATGCATTGATAATAATATAATAATAGTATGTGACTTTAATATCCCACTTACATCAATGGACAGATCATCTAAACAGAAAGTCAAAGAGCAAAGTAGGTTAGAGGGAACATAACTTCAATATAATAAAGGCCATATATATTAAAAAACCCAAAGCTAGTATCATTCTCAATGCAAAAACAAAAAAAACCATAAAAACACACAAAAAAAAAACAAAAAAAGGACTGAGAGTTTTTCCTCTATACTCAGGAAAAAGGCAGAGATGTCCACTCTCACCACTTTTATTTAAAACAGTACTGGAATAGGGCACCTGGGTGTGGCAGTCAGTTAAGCTTCCAACTCTTGGTTTCAGCTTGGATTGTGATCTCAGGGTCATGGGATTGAGCCCCATGGCAGGCTTCAAGCTCCATGTGGAGTCTGTTTGGGACTCTCTCTCCCTTTGCCCCTCCTGCCCTCCTCTAAAATAAAAAAAATCAATCTTTAAAAAATATAAAATAAGGGCTCAGTTGGTTAAGCAACTGCCTTCGGCTCAGGTCATGATCCCAGAGAGCCAGGATCGAGCCCCACATCGGGCTCCCTGCTCGGCGGGAAGCCTGCTTCTCCCTCTCTCACGCCACCTGCTTGTGTTCCCTCTCTGGCTGTGTTTCTCTCTGTCAAATAAATAAAATCTTTAAAAAAAATTTTATATATATATATAAAATATATATATATATAAAATAAAGTAGTACTGGGAGTCCTAGCCATAGCAATCAAACAACATCAACATAAAGAAATAAAAGGTATCCAAAATCAGCAAGGAACAAGTAAAAGTTTCAATATTTGCAGATGCATGATACTACATACAGAAAACCTCAATAATTTCACCAAAAAACTGCTAGAACTGATATATAGGAACTCAGTAAATTCACAGGATACAAAATCAAGGTAGAAAAGTCTGTTGAATTTCTATACACTAATATTGAAGCAGCAGAAAGAGAAATTAAGGGGAGCCTGGGTGGCTCAATGGTTAAGCCTCTACCTTCAGCTCAAGTCATGATCCTGGAGTTCCAGGATTGAGTCCTACAGTGGGCTCCCTGCTTGGCAGGAAGCCTGCTTCTCCCTCTCTCACTCCCGCTGCTTGTGTTCTCTCTCTGGCTGTGTTTCTCTCTGTCAAAAAATAAAATCTTTAAAACAAAAAACAAAAAAAAAGAAAGAGAAATCAAGGAATTGATTCCATTTACAACTATACCAAATCCCATAAGATATCTAGGAATAAGCATAAAGAAAAAGATAAAAGATCTGTACTCTGAAAACTATAGAATAATTATGAAAAATTAAAGATTAAAGACACAAAGAAATGGAAGAACATTTCATGCTCATGGATAGGAAGAACAAATATTGTTAAAGTGCCTATACTTTCCAAAGCAATCTACCCATTTAATGCAATTCCTATAAAAATGCCAACAACATTTTGCACAGAATTAGAACAAGCAGTTCTTTTAAAATGTGTGTGGGACTACAAAAGAATACCTGAATACCCAAAGCAACCTTGAAAAAGTAAAACAAAGCTGGAGGCATCACAAATTTGGACTTCAAACTATACTAAGAAGCTCTGGTCATCAAGACAGTATGGTACTGGCACAAAAACAGACACATAGTTCAGCAGAATATAACAAAACATCTACAATGGACCCACAATTATATGGTCAACTAAATTTTGACAAAGCAGGAAAGCATATGCAATGGAAAAAAAAGACAGTTTTTTTAACACAGGGGTTTGGGAAAAACATGGACAGCAACATGCAGAAGAATGAAACTGTACCACTTTATTACAACATACACAAAAATAAATTTGAAATGGATTGGCAACATAAATATGATGCCTGAAACCATAAAAATCCTAGAAGAGAACACAGGTAGTAATTTCTCTTATATCCATTGCAACTGCTTTTTTTTTCTAGATCGGTACCCTGAGGCAAGGGAAACCTAAAGAAGAATAAACTATTGTTTAGTCAATAAATAGTCAAACTATTGGACTTCATCACAATGAAAAGCTTCTGCACAGAGAAGGAAACAATCAAAAAACTAAAAGGCAATGTTGGAAAGAGAGAAGATATCTTCAAATGAGTTATCAGATAGAGGCTTATGACCCAAAATATATAAAGAACTTAAAAAAATCAACACCCAGATAATGAACAAATGGGCAGAAAATGTGAACAGGCATACAGATGGCCAAGAAACACATTAAAAGGTGCTTATAGCACTTATTGGGGAAATGCAAATAAAAACCACAATGACCTATCATCTCACACCAGTCAAAATAGCTAAAATCAGCAACATAAGAAACAATAGGTGTTGGTAAGGATGTGAAGAAAAAGGAACCCTCATGCACTGTTGGTGGGAAGGCAAACTGGTGCAGCCACTCTGGAAAACAATATGGAAGTTCCTCCAAAATTTAAACATAAATCTACCCTATAATCCAGCAATTGCACTACCGGGTATTTACCCAAGAACACAAAAACACTAATTCAAAGGGATCCCTGCCCCACTTTGTTTATAGTAGCATTATTTACAATAGCCAAATTATGGACAACCCATGATCCATCAATTGATGAACGGATAAGGAAGATGTAGCTAGCACACACACACACACACACACACACACACACACGCACGCATGCACACATGCACACACACATACAGAGTGAGAGAAAGAGAGGAATATTATTCAGCCATAAAAAAGAATGAAATCTTGCCATTTATAATGACTTGGATGGAGCTACAAAGTATAATGCTAAGTAAAGTAACTCAGTGAGAGTAAGACAAATACCATATTCCACTTACATGTAGATTTTAAAAAACAGAATGAGAAAAAGAAAAAAAAAAGAGAGGGAAGCAAACCAAGAAACAGATTCTTATTTACAGAGAACAAACAGATGGTTACCAGAGGAAAGGTGGGTCAAAGGATGGGTGAAACAGTTGATGGGGATTAAGGAATACACTTGTAATGACCACTGGGTGATTAACGTTTAGAAAAACAGAAAAACCCCTCATAAGAAAATAATCAAATAAGTGTTAAATTTATAAATCAAAAGATACCCTATATTATGAAAACATAAAAAACCTAAAACAATGTTAAAGCCTAATAAAATAGTGGATTGATTAAATATGCTACATCTATAGGATGGAATAAAATATAGATATTAAAATAGAAAAATATTCACCAAATTTGCATTAAGAAACACCAGTCCTTGGAAGGTATTGCATAAAAAAATATTTAGAATCTGTAAAATTATATAAAGTTAGGTGTCATTAATTCTCAAATATGTTAATATTTTAATATCCATCATGTTTCTCCACAAAGAAGGATGCAAGAGATATTTATGAAATGTGTTTAAATTTCATTTGATCCTGGAACCCTATTTTTATAGATAATTTGTTAAGATTCCATTGTATATATGTAATAGGATAGACAGTTACAGAAAGTTTTTATTGGTTTTGCTGGTTGTTGTCCCTGGTCACAGGATCTTGAACTTAATTGAAGAGCATATAGTATTTTTTTAATAAATGCATATTTTTATATAATCTTATCATTTTATAATTATTTATCATGTTTTAGATTTATTTTAATACATTAATTATAGTTCATTTATTTTAATTGATATCCTATATCCTATCTTATAAATTTGTTTTATATATGCTTACTGATGGAAAGTTTGTTTGTGACCATTCTTTTTTTGTTTGTAACAGTAATGCTTCAATGAACATTTTTGTACTTATCTTTTTGTACAGTTCTTTTATAAATGTAAATTTTGGGCTACAAAATGTAAATTTTATTATGCTAGATGACTGAAAATTTTTTCATCCTGGATTATTTTTTTAAAAAATTAAAGAAGACAACCTGTATTTTTACCAATCCCTAAAATTTCTAGACATACATTCTTCCTCTTTTTGCCTGTACACTACAGAGGTAAATCTTTCTAATAAGATAAAGTGGGTAACAACATAAAATGACTTTTCTCAGCATTACAGTTTTGGGTAATGATTTAATTTGCCAATGTGTTCGTTTTTCCTTACAAAGTAATTTTGTTGTATGATGGTGTCCTTTTACAAAGTCCTGGGAAAACACTTACTCATGAAAATTAAAGACAGATTTTCTTTTGAAAAAAATATCTCCAAATTTACAAGTATAAATTGGCAGAGCCAGGAGTATTTCTATAAAGTTATGAGAAAACAAAACCTAATTAAAATTACTAAAATTAGACAAATAAAACCCCTTAGGCAAGAGGTTTTTTTTAAACTGTTACTGAGTTTTGAAGATTTTAACAGGATAGAGTGATTATACAAAAAAATCATTAGATTTGCAGAGAATTTTTCACAATGGCTGTTACAAAGATATATATCAATTTCCTTTTCATCTATTTAAGTAAAGACTTTCTATTTTGTCCTATTGTTTCCATCTGTTTGATAAAGAACTGAGGAAAAGTAGCAACTTGGATCTACCACTGTTTCTACTGGATTCTGAAAATAAAACATAACCTATTCTATAACATGGGTGACTTCTCATGGTGAGTTTGATTAATCTAGTAAAAGATTTTAGGGTCATTCTTTATTTTTGGGTCTCTGTCATCAATTAGCATTTTCCATCTTTTCTTGTTTCTCAAGATAACATTTTCTAAGTATGCATTTTATAAAAGCAGAGAGTGGATAAGTTATTTCCCACATGCCTCCTGACAACTTGGGCTAACTTTGCAAAATTAAAGTAAGGAAATTAAAGTTGGTTTAAGTAGGTAAAGTAAATTAAAGTAGGTTTAAGTGTGTGTGTGTGTGTGTGTGTGTGTGTGTGTGTGTGTGTGTGTTAAGGTGGGTGCCCCACTTCTCTCACTGCTCCCATTCTGAAAAAAAGGAAATGCCCCCTTACAGTGCAAAGATCCTATCTGGTTACCAGCCAAATATATTCTGGACGCTCAGACAAGGGGAATATTTGAGGTGTAGAGGTAGACAGTCTCTGGGGAGAGTAAAGTGGTTTTGTTAATGTAAAGAAAAATAAACTTGCTTGAATATTTGCATGTTTCCACTTAGGTAGTATATTGCCTTTCCTTTCAGCTCTGCACAGAATTTGGGCAATGTGAGTATGAAGTTCCTGAGAGTTGAGTTTTCTGGAGATTAAAATAGGGTTTCTCATGATTTACTATTTCTTGTCAATGCTAGTATTCAAGCACAGTCTGATTATCTGTTGTGACTGTGATTGGGAGGATGACTGCTTTGACTGGGCAGTTGACCTATGTCATTTTATGAGACAGTTCTAATATTAATGTGTTATGATTCTATCAATTTGGAAAAGGGATAGATCAGTTTGGTTCAGTAGCTGGGGAAAACAGCAAAGGAGGAACAGGTTCTGAAACATGAAATTTGGGTAGAATTTTTGTGTGTGATGACATATGTGAAGGGTAGGTCAGTCAGAGAGCAAACCTGAACAAAGGTATAATGGTGATGGTCATTCTGATATATGAAATTGCTCTAGCTCAAAAAACTGCTCTGCAGCAGTACTAAAATTAGAAACCAAATTTCCTCACTTCTGAGTGTTCATTCTATTTTGTCAGCAGAATGAGAGAAAGTTATTGTCATTCACATGATTTTAGGCAAGTTATCTATTTTTTAAGGAATAGGTAATAGTATAAATAAAATACAATGGGAAAATGTGATTTTTATGTTGACATTTTAAAAATTGAACAAATAACCAGAGTATATATCTCTAAACTCTATTATCTATCCAACTGATATGGACAAACACATGTTTATGAGTTCAATTTAGGGATACAAATGTTTCATGAAGCTGTCACTATGCTTAGACTCCTCATTATTACTACAAAAACATATCTATAAGGTACATGAGGCACACAATTCAAAGTAACAGTTTGTGTAAGGCTTAAATGAAAGCAACTTAACTAAATTAAGGTTTCAGGTAGTAGCAAATTAACAGTTATCTTCAACCTGGCAAAACAGAAACAAAGATTTAGATACACACTCTCTCTCTCCCTCTCTCTCTCTCTCTCTCTGTCTCTCTCACTGAAACACTAAGCTCTCACCTCCAGGGCAACTCTGGTGTTAATGTACTTTATATCCTTCTAACTGCAATCTAGCCAGGGCCCACCTGTTTTAAGTAAACGAAAATTGAGCATAACATTCATTCAATTTCATGGTGTTTCAACGTGTACCTTTTAGAAATGATGAAGTAAGGGAAACTAACCCCTAATCAACTACTGAATCCATTAAAGTAGGCTTATTTGCATACTTTGGCTTTATATGGATAACATGCTTCAGAGAGCTGCATCAACTTCTGGGCTGAATGAGATATAGGGCTATGGCTGATATTTTCCTGCACAGATCACTCAGAACTCACATGGTAGCTAAAGTGTTGTTGATGAGTCTGTCATAGATCAGCACTTCTTGGTTACTTGAGCAGACAACGAGGTTCAGAAGTATTGAATCTGGAAACGTCAAGGAGCTCAAGGCCAATATAAGTGTGACATTTAGAAAAATGCATCTAGGTATGTTCAGGTTATTGATATTTAATTAGTGCTCTTGAGATTTCATTCCTCCACCACATGATCCACCTTTCTGATATAAAAGTAGGAGACTTTATAAAATAAATATTGATGGTTTATTCAGTGTAGGATTTCAGCTTGTGAGGGCTAACAGAGAGCCAAACAACCCAGAAGAAGTGGATTTTGGCACAGAAAAACAGGGAAAAAAAAGGTCTGTTGAGTGATTGACAGGTCAGATTCTGAGGGAAAAAAAACACTCCAACTCCAACACAGATAATAATGTACTTCTGAATATTCAAGCACATCCTGTTATTTTTGAAGTTTAGATAAAAAGAAAAAAGAATCACAAAACTAAACTTAAAACTACAACTCAAACCAAAATAATTAGATAGGATTTTTAACACTAAAGTTACAGTTCTACACTATCAAAAGTTATACTCCATACTTGAAAAATTTCAAAGCCATTTGTTGTATAATCCAAGATCAGAAACCTTTGACAACAGCAAGTTCTGTGTGCCAGGATTATCCATATTGTTCCTCAGTTTATGTATATTTCAGTACAGAACAGTTACCATTTGAGAATTTCTACAACCTGCTGAGTAACAAATTAAAGAGAATTTGTTATTTGATGTTGGCCAATATAAAAAGAGAAAATTTATGAAGCATATCTTTTTTGGACAACTTGATTTTAATGTTATACATATAAATATTCACATATATAATAATACCTGGTATATTCACTTTGTTCAAATGTAAAATTACTGCACTTCTGTCCATTCATTGGACCCTATTTTACATTGCTATCATTTGAAAAAATCCAAATATTCAAAATGATTTTATTGTCAGAAATATGTGAGAAAACACTGATTTGTTAGTTACAAATAAAAAATGTTTAAATTTACCGTGCAATTTCAATACCCACTCAAGATTATATATATAATATATTTTTTTTTCTTAAATAACAAACACTTCTGTAGCACTTAGGATGGTTAGACCCTTGAGAGATGATAGGAAATATTTATATTGGTCCTTGACCCCAGTTCCTGGCACAGAGCTCTATTGTAATTATCTAATTGATAAGAGTTACAAGCATCTTTTGTTCTAATATTTGTTTTTTGATCCTGGTTCCTGATCCCAAACTCCTAATATCTTCACTGGAATATCGTCAGTGATAGCAGTGTCTGTTATTCTAATGAGGTTACTCTATATGGGCTCCTCGATGCGAGCTGGTCATCAGACAGACAAAGCCATATTTAGAAGCTTAGATTTTCAGCCATATGCCCCATTCTCCAGAGAGGCCAGAGGGGCCAGAAGTGGGGTTAATGATCCATCATCCCTACAGGATGAAGCCTCCATCCCCAAAGCACAGTTTTGGAGAGCTTCTATGTTGCTGAACAAATGGGGGGAGAGTAGAATGCCTAAGGAACATGGAAGTTCCATGCGCTTTCCTTTTCCTTTGCCCTATGCATCTCTTCCATCTGTTTGATCCTGAATTGCATCGTTTCATAATAAAACAGTAACCTAGTAAATAAGATGTTTCTGAGTTCTGTGAGCTAGTCTAGCAAATTATTGAACCCAAGAAGGAAGTCATGGGAACCCCAATTTATAGCCAGTGGGTCAGAAGTACAGGTGAGAACCTGGAACTTAGGACTGATATTTCAAACAGGGAAGAACAGTCTTGTGGCACTGAGGCCCTCATCTGTGGGATCTGATAACTAACATCAGCTGGTGTCAGAACTGAATGGAATTCTAGGATCCCTGCTGTTATCACAGGGGAACTGCTTGTGTTTCTCCCAGCACACACATTTGGTGACCAGAAGTGTCAAAAGTAGAGTGTTATATATGTGAGTAGTAAAGAAAAAACATACGGGAGAAGGGAGTTTTTCCTATTGGACACCAATCCATACCTTTTATTAGTACTAATTCATTATTCACCATAAGACCCCTATGATGTATTATCTCTGCTTCACAGATGAGGAAATCAGGCTGAAGTTAAGTCATTTATCCAATGTGACATAGTTAGTAAAGGGCAGGGTCCGAGTTCTTTTTTTTTTTTTTTTTAAGATTTTTATTTATTTGACAGAGAGACACACTGCAAGAGAGGAAACACAAGCAGGGGGAGTGAGAGAGGGAGAAGCAGGCTTCCCACTGAGCAGGAAGCCCGTTGTGGGGCTCGATCCCGGGTCTCCAGGATCATGACCTGAGCCGAAGGCAGTCACTCAACCAACTGAGCCACCAAGGCATCCCAGGGTCCGAGTTCTTAAACCATCCTCCACATGACCTATTCTTCACCCAGATCCACTCAGGAAAAGGCTATGTAGGATTAGAAGCTGAGCAAAGAGGAAATGTCATCAAATCTGAATCACCAATAATATCTAACAACTGCTGTCGCTCTTTATTTTTTCAGAAATGAAGATAATCATTGAACACTGACATCCAGTTTAAATTTGCATTTCTGATGGAATTTTCATTGCAGTTGTTGGAGGTATGATTTACAACTATCTCGGTTATTTTTCAGGAAAGAGGAGCATCTTTGTCAAATATTTAGCTCTACATGAATTTTTCCATCTTATTGAAAATGAAGACACTTATCTCCTATGACATGATAACCTTGTTACAGATTTTGGAGAAGCAAATTAAAGTTGTTCAGTTGTTAAATCAGAAAACAAATCCTCAAAGTATTATATTTATTTGATAGACACTCAGCAAATGGAGTCTATTTCTCAAATACATATAATTACTCATTGTCTCAGTTGCAGTATTTGTACCTATATCTCACTTTGGCAGAACATTATCATTAGAATATATATTTGCATTTTACTTGTCACTGAACTCCTCATCACTGCAAGTTAAGCATCCGTTCAGAGTGGATACATCCAAACCCTGCCTGGCATTTCACTAAGAGCATTGTACATGCCTGTGATAAAGCAAAGGACTCACAAATATAGGTAGGCCTGAAATGAAAGGTAAGAATCAGTGTATTGCTACAAATTTAATGCTACTTGCTTGATGTTACTTTTTGTTTTTAATTAAGAAATCCAAATATATTTTTTAAACTAAATATAATTATTTAGGGACTAAATAAAAAATGAGTTGACATGATTGTTCAAGTAAAAATTGTTATGGTATTTTATTTGGTCTTTGGATATTTTTATGAAATATTTATTTAGAATGTGTATTTTACTATGGTTTCTTTACCAATGTAAAATAACTTAAGAAGTATAAAAATAATACAATTTGTTCCCATAATTTATGGGATATCCTGAAGGATATTCCTAGAAGTGGACCCAGGAAAACACTGTCTAAAAGAAATTACTAAATGATCCCTTCCAATTCTAAAGGTTATAGTCCAAGAAATATCCAGTAGACATCCTAAATGCATATTACCTTACAAGGCAAATATTTAGGTATGACCCTTTAAAATCATCATGACTATTCCAACATGCCTAACATTTTTCCAAAATAAAAGATTCTTTTCTTGGGGTTATCTATAAGGAATACTGAGTCACAGAGATGACACATTTTTATCATGTCAAATCAGAAATTCTATAAACAACTAAAGATGGTGTTAAGAAAGTTTTAAGTGACGGTATAAATGTTGGACGTGGTAAAGAGAGAAACACTACTCTACTCTAAAACCTCATTCATCTCAGGGAGATGAGGACATTTGGTCCCCCCATTAGAATATTTCTGTTATACTGGCTCTATACCTTGAATAGTTATAGTCCTTTATAAATACAGATTAAAGAAAAAGTATAGAGAATGTCTGTTTTACTTATCTGATATATAAATCTAGAAAATTTGAAGCTTAATCTAAAGTACTATAATATTTATCAGAGGCAGTAGGTATCAATGTTTACAGATAAGGGCTGGCAGGAAAAAAATGCCAGGAGCTTCTAAGGATAACATAGGTTATCAGATCTCTCAGAACAAAAGATAAAGTGGGCAATAGCAGAATCTCTAGTTAAATGATAAAAAAAAACTCCCTACATTTGTTGTTATTCTACTGGATATTAGATTTATTAAATTATGTTGTCCCTTTCTTCACTTATACTTCATTATAATCTCTTTGAACAGACACAATTTGAAGGTTTGCTTCACTTCATATTATTACCATTGCTATGTGTGGAATCCAGAATCTTGTTAGAATCCAACAAGTTGTTCTTGAATCAAGCCCTATGTTTTGAGACCCTGAACCGAATTCAACATAAACATATATACTTTTACTATACAGTATTAATTCGACTAAAAGCATTTATATGCTTTTAAAATATCACTTATTGGGGTGTCTGGGTGGCTTAGTCAGTTAAGCATCCAACTTGATTTCAGTTCAGGACATGATCTCAGGGTCATGAGATCAAGCCCTGGTTGGCTCCATGCTGGACATGGAGCCTGGAAAATAAAAATAAAAAACAAATACATAAAAATAAAACTATTGGGGCACCTGGGTGGCTCAGTTGGTTAAGCGACTGCCTTCGGCTCAGGTCATGATCCCGGAGACCCGGGATCGAGTCCCACATCGGGCTCCCTGCTGGGCGGGAAGCCTGCTTCTCCCTCTCTCATTCCCCCTGCTTGTGTTCCCACTCTTGCTGTGTTTCTCTCTGTCAATAAAAATCTTTTTAGAAAATAAATAAATAAATAAAGCTATCATTTATTACTAGAGAAATAAATGTTTATAATTACTAGAGATTATAATATTTAATGTTTCCAAAAACCTAAAACATTTGTGTATTGTGACTGAAATAAGAATTTGTTAGTTGATTTTCTTCTGTTTGAATTGTCAGAAAAAAGTTCTGATATGAAAAAAAGAAAATAGCCTAAATTTGTTCTTGCCACAGCAAATTTTTCTTCTAAAATAGGAAAGAGTCTCTACAGTTTAACTTTAAAATATACTCAAGAAAATACAAAAATGGATTTATATGAAAGAGTACCACATATCCATGGAAAGTAGTTTCACTTATCCTCTTTTCAGAGTTAGCCTTAAAATCCATGAACTGATTGATCTCTCTCATGAGTCATTTAAATTAATAATATTTTACTAAATATAAAATCCAAATTATTCTTTTGGTCTCTGAAATGACTAGTTAGCATTTTTGGCACATATGTGTATATATCATTAAATTCTAATTCATGATTTCATTCATTTATTTATTCATTCAAAACATATTTACTCAGCTTCCATCATGTCTGAAACCGTGCAGGGCATGGATTAGCACTGTGTAATAGATTTTGCGATATTTTTAAGGTTTAAATTAGACAAAGCAAACATTCTTAAAATAGAAATGTGATTTATTATGATACTAACAAGATCCACGACCGAGTGTCTAGTTATCCCCATATTTGTATTATCTATAGGGTAAGAATGAGACATTCTTCTCCATTCTCTTAGAATGTTCCTATTATGAATTTCTTTACATGTATCAATCTGCCTAGTAGTTCACTAATTATAACATGTTTTGTAGCTATTCTTACACAGTCTTTGATTGAGTTAATAATCAGTAACTTAAGACATAGTTGTCTTTCTTTGCTATACTCCAAGTCACCAGGTATATACCATGAAGAAAATTATAGTAAGCATTTATTGCCACATCTTCCATTCCCACTCCTTTTCATCCATTCTCTCTCCCCAGAGACTGGCACTGTCACGGTGCCTTTGCCTGTTATACTCAGATGTCTTCTCTTGACAGATACCCTGATCAGCTTCCTCCTTCTTTACATCCTCTGGCTCTCATCAAAATTTACCAGTTCTAAAATCAATAATATACTCCTCTCTAATTCCTAAGGTAAGAACTTTTTTAATCTAATAAACCCAAAACACTGTTTCTTTGAGATGGGTTCATTATATATAAAGAGCAGAACTCTATGCCACAAACTCTTAAAGGAGACAACATCTGCTTTTTTTTTTTTTTTTTTAAGATTTTATTTATTTGACAGAGAGAAACACAGCAAGAGTGGGAACACAAGCAGGGGGAGTGAGAGAGGGAGAAGCAGGCTTCCTGCCGAGCAGGGAGCCAGATGTGGGACTCGATCCCGGGTCTCTGGGATCATGACCTGAGCCGAAGGCAGTCGCCTAACCAACTGAGTCACCCAGGCACCCCCACATCTGCTTTTTAACAGTAATTTCTTGAGATGATTTTTGTACCTTGAACTCATAAATAACCCTTTTTAAACTTTTACCATAAAATTTTTCAAACAGTCACAAAATTAGGAAAATAACACAATGAACACCCATGTAGGCCATTATTAATATTTTGTTAATTGTATTTAATATATCATCCCGTCCCATTTTTCTAGAGCATTTTAAGGCATATACCAAATAACTTATAATTTTACCTATTATAAATACTTCAGAATATAGTTCTAAATAATAAATACATATAACATAAACATAATGCCAACATCACCTCCAAAAATTAACAGTAATTTCTTAATATCATTTCTAGTTGTCTCAGAAATGTTACTTTATAGTTGGCATGATAATATCAGTACCCAAATAAATTCTGCATATGCCAAAGTCCGTATTTTAATGGTAGCTACTACTGCTTAGATAAAAAAAAAAAAAAAGTTATGTCTGTACCACAGTGTATTCAGAGTCTAGGCTCAGATCAGGGGCTGTTACAAGCTGTATGATACTGGATAAAATAGTCTCTCTGAGCCTGTTTTTTCAACTCTAAAATGGGAGTTGTGAGCATTTAATGGGCATGCGTATTTATTTTATTCATTTTATTTTTAAAATATTTTATTTATTTGCGAGAATCAGAGAGAGCATGAGAAGGGGGGGAAGGGAAAGGGCCAAGCAGACCTCACTGAGTGGGAGCCTGATGCGGAGTTCAATCCTAGGACCCCAGGATCATGACCTGAGCTAAAGTCAGACATTTAGTTGAATGACTCACCCAGGCACCCCTATATTTAAGAACAGTTAAATGGTCCTCAGAAATAGTCTTATTGAATGCATTTATTTTATTATATTTATTTATTTATTTATTTATTTAAATGGACCATCTCCTTTATTATTTTATTATTTAATATGCTTTTTTTCTGAGTGAGTGTGTGTGTGTGTGTGTGTGTGTTTACATTTTGCCTTAGAATATGAAACTCTTAAGGTATTAGGCTCACAAAGAAAAATAACCACAACAGACTTAATTCTTCTTGAACCTTATTTAAAGAAAGAAGACCTTTCCAGGTAAGTGTGTTAGCTAAGGTTTTAGAGATACAGACAAATTAAAACTAACTGATGTCAGCCTTTCAACATGACTGAGAAACTTTACTGGTGAATTTCATAGTAACTGCAGAGTGTGTGTGTGACCTGAGTACTTAATACGCATATTCCACTTACATAAGAATATCACAGACACAATACTCTAGTGTGCCAGATGTTTCTATGATATCCAACTGACCACTGAAAAGGGAGGAGAAAGAAAAAAGAAAACAGAAGAGAGGAAGCAAGAAAAGAAACCCCTGCCACAGCGGGGCCGGTGGTAGGATTATATATGGTACAAAACTGTTACAGGGTAAAGAAAAGGGTTCTCATGGGTAAATGAAGAGATCAAAAAGCGAATCCCAACCTATATGACCCCCAAGACCAGTATTTATATAATAAAAAAGCAAAGACAATTACAGAGACACACTGACAAACTAGAATGGGAAGGTGAGGGCAGACACTCCTTGTGGGCAAGGAATGCGTTTCAGACGCTCCTGAGTTTGTCTTGTTATTATTGTTAGAGGAGCCCACTTTCAAAAGATAGAGGGAGATTAGAACTGGTTGTATATAGGGGTAGTATTGAATAGGGATGTGGGATTGACTTGAAGCTTATAACTACATGTACACGTAAAAGAGAGAATAAAGGAAAGAGGAGAGAAGAAAGGGAAAAACAGAGAAAGCAAACAGGGAAACAAGAGGCAACAATAAGAGCAGAAAATACAGGAATGTGTTTGAAAAAAAATTCAAGGTAAAGAAAATGTTATGGGGTGTTGTATTGAGTATCACGTTGTGATAAAAAGAGGGTTAAAATTGAAAGAAGAAAAACCATGAGAATGTATTTTTAAGCTTAAAATGGAAGCTTTAAAAGTAAAAATAGAAAAAAGTTTAAAAAAGCAAATAAGGTGGAAAACTATCAATAAGGTGTAGGGCTTTTGGTACTTGTACTCAGTACCGGGAGTTTAATAAATTGCCTTTCCCCCGATTTGGGGTTTTGCAGTTTGAGTGTTGTCCTCCTGAGCTTCTGGCTTGCTTTCTGGGGGCGGGGTCTGCGGAGCTGTTTTCAGTCTCTTTTACCTGGGCTGTGTCTCTCCGCCCCCATGCTAGAGGCTGGTATCCATGGTAACCAGGTTGTCAGGTTACAATTCTCTGGTGGCGGAGCGTTGTCCTTTTACGTCCTTTTTCAGCTGTTGAGGAAGTCAAGTCAGAGTAAGATGTCTGCGCCCAGACCTCCTTCCCAGAGAGAGCCTCTACACAGAGAGGGGCTCTTTCCAGCCTCCCAGTTGGCAGCCTGTCACAGCCGGGCAGGCGCAGATGCTGGATTGATTTCTGCCCACGCCCCCGCTTGTCGCTTCACTCCTGCACCTCAAAACCACAACTCCATTTGGATCACGAGACCTTGTCTGTGCCCCGGGACCCACGACCCCTCCGGTTCCACGCAAGTCTGTAAAATCACCTTCCTTGGGGGGTCCGTGGCTGGCCCACGGGGTGGAGAGAAGTGGGAGAGAAAGGCAGCGGCGGAAAAATAGAATCCACGCCCTCTGCTCTCATTGAAATCCCCCGTGCCGCGAAGCCCTGCTTCTCTGGCTTAAGCAGTGGGGGGATAGACTCCGCACCCCAGTCCCTCTAAGTTCCCTGGAGCTGCGGGGCACTTCCTCTCCCTGCAGATTCCCGTCTCCCCGCTGTTGCAAAGGAAAAACTGATTTTGCACCTCACAGGGCACTCTCTGTCCCTATGGGTCCCCGTCTCCCCGCTCCGGTGGTGGCGGCGGTGAAATAAAACAGTTTGGGGGCGGCGGCGGCAAAAAAAAAAACCAAAAAAGTCTCCTTCCTTGCCATGGGCTCTGCTGTGTTCCCGGTTCTGCCTCGCCTCGAATCAGACCATAATCTGCTGTTATATCCTACTCACAGAGCACTTTCGTGTTGGGGTATTTGCTTTCAATGGTTCAGCTCTGTGGGCTTCCTCCCCCACACTCCTGTCTCTGGGGGTAAGCCTCCAGTCCCTCTCACTTGTTTCTACCTTTTTGCTGATGGTCTTTGTCTCCCATGGTGATCCAGAAGCGCGAAATATCACACTTCAGACTGATTTCATGGGTGAATTCTGGTTGCTCCAAAAGCTTCCAACGACCAATCCACCTAGATAGTGGCTGATATATTTAGCCATACACGCCCTCAACCACTCATCACCACAATGACTCGGAGAAGGAACATCCAACAGAAGAAGAACTCCGAGACTGCAACCTCGGTCACAGAATTACTGGAAATGAATAAAAAAATTATGACAGAAATGGAATTCAGGGCAGCAATAGTCCAAGCAATGGCTAATTTAGAAAAGAACATTAGTCTCAAAGTGGAAGCCATAGTAACAGAAGTGAAAGCTGAGGATAGAAAGGCTATTGATGAGATGCAATCTAATTTAAATATGCTAACAGCCAGAGTAATTGAAGCTGAAGATCATATCAGTGACTTAGAAGACAGATGGATTAAGAAGGAGGAGCAAAAGAAGTCTTGGAGCAAACAGCTAAAATCCCATGAAAACAGAATAAGGGAAATAAATGATGCGTGAAATGCTCCAATATCAGAATTATTGGAATCCCCAAAGGAATTGAGAGAGAGAGAAGCCTAGATGATATTGTTGAACAAATCATGGATGAAAATTTCCCAAATCTGGGGAATGAAACAAATGTTCATGTCCTAGAGGCAGAGAGGACACCCCCCAAGATCAATGAGGCCAGAAAAACCTCCAGGCACATAATAGTAAAATTCTCGAATCAAAAAACCAAAGAATATGTCTTAAGGGCAGCTAGGAGAAAGCAATCCCTTACCTATAGAGGGAGGACCATCAGAATAACATCAGACCTTTCCACAGAAACCTGGCAAGCCAGAAAGGGCTGGAAAGACATATCCAGGAAGTTACATGACAAAAATATGCAACCAAGGATAATGTATCCAGCAAGGTTGACTTTCAAAATGGAAGGAGAAATAAAGAGCTCCCAAGACCGCCAAGGTCTAAAAGATTATGCAACCACCAAGCCAGCACTACAAGAAATGCTAAGAGGGGTTCTATAGAGGAGAAACAAACCCAAGAACGACACAAAACAGAAATTTACAGAGGTAATCTATAGAAACAAGAACTCCATAGGCAACATTATGTCAATACAAACGTATCTATCAATAATCACTCTCAATGTGAATGGCCTAAACGCTCCAATAAAAAGACACAGGGTTGCATACTGGATAAAACGACAGGACCCATCCATATGCTGTCTACAAGAGACTCATCTTGAATCTAAAGACACTTCCAGATTGAAAGTGAGGGGATGGAAGACCATCTTTCATGCCAATGGACCCCAAAAGAAAGCTGGGGTAGTGATTCTCATATCAGACAAATTGGATTTTAGTCTAAAGACTGTAGTCAGAGACACAGAAGGACACTACATCATTCTTAAAGGGTCAATACATCAAGAAGATCTAACAATTGTAAATATTTATGCCCCTAACATGGGCGCAGCCAACTACACAAGCCAACTGTTAAGCAAAATAAAGAATCATATTGATGCAAATACATTAATTGTAGGAGATCTTAACACACCACTCTCAGCAATGGACAGATCATCTAAACAGAAAATCAACAAAGAATCAAGAGCCTTGAATGACACATTGGACCAGATGGATCTTATAGATATATTCAGAACATTTCACCCTAAAACAGCAGAATACTCTTCTTCTCGAGTACACATGGAACTTTCTCCAGAATAGACCACACACTAGGTCACAAATCAGGGCTCAACCGACACCAGAAGATTGAGATTATTCCCTGCATATTCTCTGACCACAGTGCCGTGAAACTGGAACTCAACCACCATAAAAAGTTCAGGAGAGGGGCGCCTGGGTGGCTCAGTTGGTTAAGCAACTGCCTTCGGCTCAGGTCATGATCTCGGAAACCCGGGA